>JAZKJV010010328.1:0-212252 GCA_037367405.1 Ottelia alismoides | reverse complement strand
TCTAAGTTGGCTACAACTAGGGAGCATACTCCCTTTTCCCTATATATATATATAGGGTTAAATGAGGCTACACCCAGGTTGTAGCCAATTGGCTACTCCCACCCATATTTTTTCCTCATTTTTTTATTTCTTTGGAAAATAAAAATTTGTATATTCATCACTATATCCCTCTAACATTCTATTAAAATTTCGTCAGAAACAGAGACTCTAAGCCCTCCATCCAAACGTCATTTTTTTTAACCGGTCGCAGGATTTTTTAAATCGACCCTGTTTGGATGGAGGTCGTAGGAGTCTCTGTTTCTGATGAAATTTTAATAGAATGTGAGTGGGATATAATGATGAAATTACAAATTTTTATTTTCCAAAGAAATAAAAAAATGAGGGAAAAATAGGGGTGGGAGTAGCTAAGTTGGCTACAACTAGGGAGCATACTCCCTTTTCCCATATATATAATATATATATATGTGTGTGTGTGTGTGTGTGTGTGTGTGTGTGTGTGTGTGTGTGTGTGTGTGTGTGTGTGTGTGTGTGTGTGTGTGTGTGTGTGTGTGTGTGTGTGTGTGTGTGTGTGTGTGTGTGTGTGTGTGTGTGTGTGAGTGGGACCTTTCAAATGAGGTGGGGGCTTTTCTGAAATTGTAAAAGCCACTGCGAATTTAGTAAAGATGCCTAAATTGAGGGTGGCTCACCATATATATGGTGAGATCCCGCCTCATTTGAAGTTTCTCCTATATATATAGGTTAAATGTGGCTGGCCCCTAGGGGGAGCTAAATTGGCTCCCCCTCGCTATTTCGCCTAGTTTTTTATTTTTTTTGAAAATTTCTTCCGTGAATATTCATCATTATATCCCTATATTATGCTATTAAAATTTCGTACGAAACAGAGACTCCTACGGCATCCATCCAGATAGTCATTTTTTAACGGTAACAGAATTGTTAAAAACGACCCTTCTGGATGGAGGTCGTAGGAGTCTCTGTTTTGCGTGAAATTTGAATGACATAATATAGTAATATATATTGATGAAAATCCACGGAATGAATTTCAAAAAAATAAAAAAAAAAAGGCGAAATGGCACGGGGAGCCTCATTTTTTTCTATATATATATGGAAAAATGGGGTTGCCCCCATCCTATTTTTCGTAATTTTTTTATTTTTTTGGAAAAATATCACATGTATATTCATCCCTATATCCATCCTATCACTACAAAAAGTTGAGCTATAGTGACGGTTTTGAAAATCCATCACTAAATTAGCCGTTGTTAAATATATAATAACGATATTATTCGTTGCGAAATAAATTTTCGTACTCAAAATTAGCAACGAATATCATATCCTGTCGTTATATCATAGCAACGGTCCACGTAGCAACGCTTATTCGTTGCTATTTTCAAAATTTTAATTATTCGTAGCTAAATTTTGAACTAAAAAATAGCGATGATTAGTTGATATTTTGAAAAATAGCAACGGATAAGCATCGATATGTGGACCGTTGCTAATGATATAATGACAGATATGATATTTGTTGCTAATTTTGAGTACGAAAACTCATTTCGCAACGAATAATATCGTCATTATATATTTAACAACGGCTAATTTAGTGACGGATTTTTCAAAACCGTCACTATAGCTCAATTTTTGTTGTAATGTATATGTCATTCGAATTTCGTCAAAACACTCCTACGGCCTCCATCCAGACGTCATTTTTTAACGGTCGCAGGATTTTTTAAATCGACCATGTCTAGATGGAAGTCGTAGGAGTCTCTGTTTTTGACGAAATTCGAATGGCATATAAGAGGATAGAGGCGAATACATGATGATATTTTTCAAAAAAAATAAAAAAATTTGCCCAAAAGTGGGGCGGGGCAGCCATGTTGGCTGCCCTCAGGGGGCAGCCCCATCAACCCCTATATATAGGGGTTGATGGAGTTGCCCCACTCTATTTTTGGGCAGTTTTTTTTTATTTTTTTGAAAAAGTATTGTCATATATAATTCATCCCTATATCCTTCCCTATATGTCATTCAAATTTCGTTAGAAACAGAGACTCCTACGGCCTCCATCCAGATATGGTCGTTTAAAAATCCTGCGACCGTTTAAAAAACTGACGTCTGGATGGAGGTCGTAGGAGTCTCTGTTTCTGACGAATTGAATGACATATAGGAGGGATATAGGGATAAATATACATAGTGATATTTTTCCAAAAAAATAAAAAATTTTGCGAAAATGGGGTGGGGGCAGCCATGTTGGCTACCCCTAGGGGGCAGCCCCATTTTTCCCTATATATATATATATGGATTTAATGGGGTTGCCCAAGACATGGCTGCCCCGCCCCTATTTTCGGCATTTTGTTTATTTTTTTTGAAAAATAAAATCATGCATATTCATCTATATATCCTTCCTACATGTCATTCCCAATTTCATCAGAAACAGAGATGCATATGCCCTCCATCTAGAACAAGTAATTTTAACGGTCTTAGAATTGCTATAATCGATCTTTCTAGATGGAGGACATAGGAGTCTCTGTTTTGATGAAATTGGAATGAAATGTAGGAGTGATATATAGATGAACATAAGGTAATATTTTCAAAAAAAAATAAAAAACGTCGCAAATGGCGCGGGGACAGCCCTCACCGCGCCATTTTCGACGTTTTTTTTTTATTTTTTTGAAAAATATCATCTTGTATATTCATCTATATATCACTCCTACATGTCATTCCAATTTCATCAAAAATAGAGACTCCTATGCCCTCAATCTAGAACAGGTTGATTATAGCAATTCTAAGACCGTTAAATTACTTGTTCTAGATGGAGGGCATATGCATCTCTGTTTCTGATGAAATTGGAATGACATGTAGGAGGGATATATAGATGAATTTACATGATTTATTTTTCAAAAAATAAAAAAAAATGCCGAAAATAGGGGCAGGGCAGCCATTCTTGGGGCAGCCGCATTAAATCCATATATATAGAGGAAAAAATAGGGTTGCCTCCTTGGGTCAGCCATGTTGGCTCCCCCCGCCCCATTTTTCCGCAAATTTTTAATTTTTTTGCAACTTAAAAACATATATATTCATCTTTATACAACCCCAATATGTCATTCGAATATCGTCAGAAACAGAGACTCATATGCCTCCATCTAGAACATGTAATTTTAACGGTCTAAATGTTGTTGTAATCGACATGTTCTAGATGGAGGGCATAGAAGTCTCTGTTTCTGACGAAATTCGAATGATATGTAGGAGGGATATATAAATGAATATACACGGTGATGTTTTCAAAAAAATAAAAAAATACCGAAAAAAAAGGGCAGGGGCAGCCCCATTGCACCCACATATATAGGGTAAAATGGGGTTGCCCCCAGGGGGAGCTAACTTGGCTACCCCCACCCCATTTCGCTCATTTTTATTTTTTTTATTTTAAATTTCTTCTGTGGATTTTCATCAATATATCACTATATTATGTCATTAAAATTTCGTGCGAAACAGAGACTCCTACGACCTCCATCCAGACGGGGTCGATTTATCAAATTTTGTTACCGTTAAAAAATGAGTGTCTGGATGGAGGCTGTAGGAGTTTCTATTTTGCACGAAATTTTAATAAAATAAGGATATAGTAATGAAATTCCACGGAAAAAAATTTCAGAAAAAATAAAAAAATCAGGCGAATGACGCGGGGGAGCCAAGTTAGCTCCTCCTAGGGGGCAGGCCCCTTTAACATATATATATATATATAGCGAGAGATAGAGAAGAGAAAGGATCCTACTCCATGGAGTAGGTAACTTACCTACTCCATTTTCAATTTTTCAAAATGTTTTTTTTTTGAAAAATGCTTCCATGGATTTTCATAAATATATCCCTCTAATTTGTCATTCAAATTTCGTCAAAAAAAGAGACTCCTACGACCTCCATCCCAGACGATCATTTCTTAATGGTCACAGATTTGCTGTATTTTCTGGATGGAGGTCGTAGAAGTCTCTGTTTCTGACGAAATTTAAATGACATATTAGAGGGATATAGTGATGAAATTTCACGGAAGAAATTTTCAAAAAAATTTAAAAAAAACAGGCGAAATGGGGCAGGGAGAAGCCAAGTTAGCTCCCCCTGGGGACAGCCCCATTTAACCATATATATAGGGGGGCCTTCAATGAGGTGGGTCTTTCCTAAAATTCAAAAAGCTACTGCTAAATTTGTAAATTGTGTAATATTTTGTAAATTCAAACTGCACATGTAAAATAATGAGATCATTGTAGTTTTATAAAATATATCATCTATATAGTAACAAAATTTTTGTCAAATATACTAATATTTTTCAAAAATCTTTCTTGATATACATATATGTTAATATTTAGTATTAAATTTATGGAGTTAGAAATTGTAAAATAAATAGAAAAAAATGCTTACATTGATGTAACTTCCATGCATCCAGGAAAGGTCCATCTTGGAAGTTTCCCCACACACATATATAGAGAGAGGGGGGGAGGTCGGGTTCTCAGATACTACGGTTAAGGATTAACATAAAAAATAAATGAAATTGGATCTAGGTTCACAAATGTTGTAGGATACTATTTATTTTAATCCAATTCTCCCCACTGCTTACCCCAGAACGTTGAAGTGGATTTGACAAGCACCCAATGTTATTTGTTGTGATATCCTTGATATCGAACAATATAGGAACTCTTATTCAAACTATCACTACAAGTAAATTTATCCCAAGACAGCGAATGATTGAATATTTGTTGCCATAAAATCCAATGTTAAAGATATAACAATGAATATTATTTTGTTGCCGGACATCTTTTATAGTTTTAATTAAACGAATGTCATCTTCGTTGTTGAAGGTTCATATAACAATGATTTTTTTGTTAATTTAATCTCAAAATTCCATATTAATCAGTGCTAAATTTAGCAATGATTAGAAGAAAAGATCAACGGAAAAATATTTAAATATTTGTTGCAAGGAATATAGCAACAAATGTGATTATTCCTTCAAATTTAAGAAATAAGTGTAGCAATAAATATTTTTTGTTATCTATTTAACTACGGAAGACATGGCAACGAATATTAAATTATTCATTGTATTAGGTTCAATTTCTTGTACTATATATATTTTTTTGTCTTTCTTTGTGCCAGTCCATCTGAATATAAATAATAAAGTTTATAGATTGATAAATAATATGTTTGTTTCATTTAAAATAAAAAAACAAATCATTTTCTAGTATTAGTCGTATAAAAAAGATTTCAAATATTTCAGTCCTTGCATAAGAGAAATAAAGCTTCAATATACACACTCTTATTTAACCTACGGAAACTAGCATAGAATTTACAGAACTGTGCACGTCGTATTTAATATTTAATATATATTGCATAAATACCATCCACAAATAACTCATTGATGGAGATTATTACAACAGTATAAAGCATGTAACAAATTAGATATAAAAGATATCTTAGTTGACTTTCTTTTGCATTGTATTGATACTCGTATTCAATAGTTCACGTTCCAAGTAACAAATGCAATAATTGCAATTAGATTTAGGAAAGAAATTCAGGAAATAAAATCTATAAAAATAATATAAAAAACTTAAGAAACAGATTAAAGTCAGCCCATGGAATGGTTCGATCCGGCCCAAATCTAACCTAGGTCGTCGCGACTTTTATACAAGAAGTTAGAAACGAATGCCATATTCACTGCATGGATAAGTGTTGCTATATGGACCTTCACGAATGATAATACAACTGATTTTTGGCATCCATCATTAATTTCTAGTATAAAAACCTCATTTCTAAATATATTTAACAACGTACGATATAGTTATATATTTAAAAAATGTTGCAATGGACTCATTTGGTTGTGATGGACTCAAGAAAAGTAGGAGGAATTGTAATAGACAGGCCATCTCTTGAATGAAACCGAGATTTTTTTGGGTGTGTTACAAGTGTAATTACATATTATTTGTATGTATATACAAATACACGTATATTCATATTTTACATACGTATAGCGGAAGCAGCATTCTCCATCGTATTTCGCCTCTACTCGATATTATTTAGAGAGAATGAATCTGCTTAGCCTTTTGTATAGCTTGCTGAGCCTTGGCTATTGGCTCTTCATACAGCATAGCCGGATTATCAAACTGTGATGCCAGGCTTTCCTCCACGAGAAATGCACGAAAGCAATCTGCCACAGAATAAGAAAGGACTGGAGATTGTACCCGCCCTCCAGAAAGAAAAACGCAGCGACCCGCCACAGAGCCCCAAGGCCAGCTGCTTGATGCCTGAAGCAAGCATGTAGTATGTGCCGGTGGTGAACTGCAAACTGGCTAGGGATCCAATACGTGGGCATCGACCTGAAGATAGAGGACGATAAGAATGGTCATCGTTTTCGACAATAGCTCTTTCCATTCGACATGAACAACCATGGTACATTAAATTATTATATGGTTTTTCAGTAACAGATCATTTAATAGCAAGCCAGGAAGGAAAACTTCCTTTCAGAGTAGCCTCGCATGCATATTAGCTGTTTCCATCCAAAAGGCAACCACGTTGTTAAGAATGTGCACATGTAAAAAAGCAATCATAAGTAACGAAAACCGTAAGATTGTTGAGAATGGGTACATCCAAAATCCTACAATGCTTTTTCAGCTCAAAAGTTGGAGACAAAAAGGTTGTTGGATGCCGATATCTAGACGTAAATTTGTCAGCCATAGGATCTATAGTCAGTGTATAAACTCGCATCTCCTATCATTGGTAATGAGATAAGTCCTGAGGGATAATCGAGGTGTGTCCCTAAATCTCCTTCTACAGCAAAGATGGCACACAACAATATGAGTTCTCCACTAGGGAACCAAATGGCAACAATGACAAACAATCACAAGCAACCACAACAAGCAATCACCAAAGGAGACAAAGATTTTACGTGGAAGCCCTTACTCGATGTAAGGGAAAAACCACGAGGCAAGACCGGGCAACGATACTATTACGGTCAAGAAGAGCCAAATGTTCTTTCGTTTTGTTGCCCAACACCGAGATACAAGCCACTAGCACAATGATAGTTTTTTCACCAAGTATCTAACCATCCATAAGTATCTAGCAATACCAATAATGTGCTCAAATCAAGAAGATAATGTGGCTTCCTTGTGGGCTCCCGGATGGAGACCCAAAACGATGGCTCCAGCTCCTTGAGGTTGTTCCCAACGACTCCTTGCTGCAGCTCCTCTCGAGCTCGTCCGAACGTTGCTCCCAAGCCAACTCCAAAGCCCTAGCCGCTGCTCCCAAGCTCGAGTTGTTGCTCCTCTCGAGCACAAACTCGGCCTCTCTCTCGCCCTCTCGTGCGGAGGAAGTGGAGGGTTTCGAAACCCTTGCTGCAGCCTTTTTTCTGGAATGGGAAAGGATGCTCGTGCATTCTGGAATTGCACAAAAGCCCCCATCGGGCTTCAAACATTATGGAAAAATTGCACAAAAGACCCCTGCAAAGGGGGACAAGGCTGCAGCTCCAAGTTGGGGCTAGATTGTAAAATGCCCAACAACCTCCCCCTCCAGTCCCAATGGGGAGGTGTGGCCCAGTGATGGAGATCAAGAAGTGACACCACTCAGCTATATACAGAGTTGAAGCTTGTCACGTGTGACTGCCTTGTCAACATGTCTGAGGGGTTCTCAATCAGTGTGGATCTTCTTCAACATGAGTTGCTTCTGTTCAATTGCATCCATCAGCAAATGGTATCTCACATCAATGTGCTTTGTGCGAACATGGTGCATGGTACACTTGCTCAGGTCTATAGCGCTCTGGCTATCACAAAACACAACCGGCTCACTGTCATCCAATCCAAACTCACCAAGACAGCGTTGTAGCCACAACACTTCTTTCCCAGCCTCTGCTGTTGCTATATATTCTGCTTTCGGTAGTTGAGAGAGCAATACATTCTGTAACTTGGATTGCCATGATATGGCTTCCCCTGCAAAGTGAAAATGTAACCTAAGGTAGACTTTCTCTGGTCCATGTCTCCTGCCATATCTGCATCAGTGTAGCCACAAAGTTTGGGATCTGACCTCCCAAACACAAGACACATACTTGAGGTCCCTCTCAAGTACCTCAAGATCTATTTCACCTGCCTCTCAATGGTCCTTCCCGGATTGGACATGAATTTGTCCACCACGCCCATTGCATGGGCTATGTCGGGTCTAGTGCAAATCATTGCATACATGAGGCTCCCAACTGTGGATTGGTATGGGATCTTGGTCATCTATGTTTTCTCCTCAGAAGTAGGACATGACTCTTTGGTTAGCTTGAAATGAGAGGCTAAAGGCGTGCTGACAAGCTTGGCATTCTTCATGTTGAACCGCTCCAACACGCGTTCAACATAGCTTTCTTGAGACAACCACAACATGCACTTCTTCTTTTCCCTTATAATCTGCATCCCAAGGATGTGACTTGCCTTGCACAAAAATCTTTCATCTCAAACTCCTTGGAGAGCTCTCTTGAGCTTTGCAATCAAGTTGGAATCATGACCTACAATCAACATGTCATCCAGTAGATCAAAAGAATGACAACCTGTCACTAGGAAGACGACGGACATATACACATGGATCGGTTGTAGTCCTCTTGAAGCCCTGCTTTGACATGAAAGCATCATACTTCAAGTACCATTGTCTCGGGGCTTGCTTCAAGCCATAGAGACTCTTCCTCAACCTGCAAACCACGTGCTCTTTCCCTTTCTCTTGAAATCCATGTGGTTGCTCCATGTAGATCTCTTCTTTCAAATCACCGTGAATAAACGTCTGTCTTCACATCCATCAGCTCCAGCTCAAGATCCATGCTAGCAACAAGTCCTAGCACCATCTCACTGAGTTCATCTTCACCACGGGGGAGAAGATCTCATCATAGTCCACTCCTTTCTGACTGAATCCTTTCACCACCAATCTGGCCTTCTACTTGACGTGCTTGCCACTGTCATCAGACTTTAGCTTGTAAATCCACTTGTTCTTCAAGACTCTCTTGCCTTTGGGAAGCTCAACAAGATCATAAGTGTGATTTTTTTCTGAGAGATGACATCTCTTCATTCATTGCATTGTGCCAATGACCCTTGTCCTTGTGCTCATTTACCTCCTCAAATGAGTATGACTCACATGCATCTGTGAGCATCACATATCTAGAAGTGGGGTAACGGGACGATGGTTGGTGTGTCCTCTCAGATCTCCTGACCTGAGGCTCTGTTGCATCTGCATGTAGATGGCATGCTCCCCCTGCCTTAGGTCCCCTAGACCTGCATCAATGGGGTCTGCATCTGGCTCGTGCTGCTCTAGCTGCTCATCCTCTCCACCTGTACCCTGTACTGGAGAGGAATCCGTGTCCTCATCACTGTCATCATACATGGAGAACTCATCTCCATCACCACTCTCAGTGTTGTCCTCTGCCAATGTCTGATTCTCATAAAAGATTACATCCATGTGCCTGGTGACAGTCTTCTTTCTTGGATCCCAAAGACGGTATCCAAACTCCTGATATTCATAGCCAAGAAAGATACAAGGCACTGCCTTATCATCCAACTTCTTTCTCTGCTCCTTTGGTACCAATGCATAAGCCTTGTATCCAAACACCCTCAAATGAGCATTGAGGGGTCCTTCCCTGTCCCAACACGCTATGGAATCTGAAAACCCAAAGGAACTGATGGAGAATGGTTGATCAAGTAACATGCGATGCGAACCGCCTCAGCCCAAAAAGTCTTGGGCAACTTCGTTATCTTCAGCATGCAGCGAACTCTCTCAACAATGGTCATATTCATCCGCTCAGCAAGACCATTGTGTTGGGGTGTGCCTGGCTCTGTCCTCTCATGCCTGATGCCGTGATCTGCACAGTAGCCCTGAAAGCTAAATGAGGTGTACTCTCCCCCATTGTTCGTACGCAAACATTTCAGCAATTTCCCTTTTTCACGTTCAACCATAGCATGGAATTTCTTGAAGCAATCAAATACATGATCCTTCGATCTCAGCACATAGATCAACACCTTCTTAGATGCATCATCAATGAAGGTGACAAAGTATATGTTGCCTCCCAAAGAGGCCGTGTCCATAGGACCACAAACATCCGAGTGAACCAGCTGTAGAAGATCTCTCTTCACCTTGGATCTGACTCTGTATGGTGCAATCCTGCTCTTCCAACCTCACATGCATCACAAGGAGACAATGTGATATCATTGTGGTAGGGGATCAACTCTCTCTTGCTCAAAAGCTGTAACCCTTCTGGCTCATGTGCCCAAGTCGACGGTACCACAAATCTCAAGTGTCTGCCTCACTGGCATGCAAGCTGTCATCCATGACCTTAACTCTAGTCATGTAGAGTGTGCAACACAAACTACCTCTAGCCATGATGAGAGAGCCCTTTCTTATCTTGCATTTGCTGTCGTCGAACTTCAGATGGTAGCCTTCACTATCTAGTTGTGAGCCACATATAAGGCTAAGCCACACATCAGGAACATGCCTCACATTCTGCAGTCATTGAGCACCCAACATCAGTCTGAATTGAGATGGTGCCCATGCCCACGATCTTAGAGTAACTTTCGTTACCCATCAAGACTCGTCCATAATCACCCCTGGTGTAAGAGGTGAAGAACTCCCTGTGTAGAGTTACATGATAGGAGGTGGTCGTGTCAACGACCCACTCCAAATCACTCCCTGCATGCAAGCATTGATCCTGGATGGTGAGAATCACCTCTTCTGCATTGCCATCTGCCACAACTGCAGCTACATTTCCCTCTTCCTTTTCTGATCTTTCTTGGCTTCAGCTTGCTCTTTCTTCCAAATCATGCAATCTCTCTTCCAATGACGGCTTCTGGCAATGGTGACACTTTCCTCTACCTTGGACTTGTTCCTGGATGGTTGCCTCTCTTGTGACTTTCCTCTGCTGCTGGATCTTCATCTCCTCTCAACTCCATACACATGTGAAGAGGATGATGCCTCTCCCGAAGAGCGACGCCTGATCTCCTCATTCAGGAGACTACCCCTGACCATGGGCATGGTCAACTTGCTATCCTTCGTAGAGTTACTCACATTGACTACTAGAGTCTCCCAACTGTCTGGCAATGAACCCAACAAGAGAAGTGTCTGCAACTCGTCATCAAATACCAATCCTATAGAGGTCAACCGGTTGATGATGCTTTGGAAATCATTCAAGTGCTCTGCCACTTTGGCTTCATCCTTGGTATTTCAAGTTCACTAGTTTTTAAGAAAGCCTTGTTAGTTGCGGACTTCTGATCATAGAGCTCGGAAAACTTGGTCCCACAACTCCTTTGCATTTGTCTCTTCAACAACATGATGGACCACGGACATGTCAAGCCACTTTCGAATGGTCATAATTGTCTTTCGGTTCAACTTTGTCTACTCACTTGCGGACATGTTCTCCGGCTTGGCGCTCTCTCCCTCCACCGGATCGTGGAGGTCCTTGCAAAATAGAATGTCTTCCATCTTGACTTTCCAAATCTGACAGTTTACTGCTTGTGAGCTTAATCATTATGTCTTCATCATCTTTGCCCATTTTTGCTCAACCTAAGCTCCGATACCACTTCCTAGGGGATAATCGAGGTGTATCCCTAAATCCCCTTCCTGCAGCAAAGATGGCACACAACAATATGGGTTCCCAACTCGGGAACCAAATGGCAACAATGACAAACAATCACAGGCAACCACAATACGCAATCACCAAAGGAGACAAGGATTTTACGTAGAAACCCTTACTCGATGTGAGTAAAGGAAAAACCACGGGGCAAGACCGGCAACGATTCCACTACGATCAGGAAGAGCCAAATGTTCTTTCGTTTTTGTTACCCAACAAAATTGAGATACAAGTAGGGCTGCTAATCGAACTGAACATGTTCGTATTCGATTAGAGTTCGTTCGATAATAGTTCGAAAAATGTTCGTTCGTTTCTAAATGAACTGAACCATGAACTTCAAATTTTAGTTCGATAGCTTAACAAACCGAACATGAACATAACATATGTTCGTTCGATAAAAGTTCGAGTTCGATATATGTATATATGTGTGCGTATTTGCATGTGTAACTTAGTATTTATACACTTAATAAATTTTGAGATTAAAGAAATTACGGTATTTATTGGACTTTGTACCACTTTAATTGAATAATTTCTTATTTTTACTGCTTATCGAACCTTGTTATCGAACTCCCGTTTCGAACTTGTTCATGTAAACAAGTTTTAATTAAGTTAACTTGTTAACGAACTGTTATCGAACCGAACTCGAACGTTCGTTTTCTAAACGAACTCGAACTCGAACATATCCTATCGAACATTTATCGAACCGAACTCGAACTCGAACTTTCGAACTTCCTTATCGAACCGAACTCGAACATAGGTATGTTCGTTACAGTTCGGTTCGATTAGCAGCCCTAGATACAAGCCACTAGCACAATGATAGTTTTTCACCAAGTATCTAACTATCCCAAGGTATCTAACAATACCAATAATGTGCTCAAATTAAGAAGATAAGGAGGCTTCCCTGTGGGCTCCCGGACGGAGACCCAAAACGATGGCTCCGGCCTGCAGCTCCTCTCGAGCTCATCCGAACGTTGCTCCCAAGCCCAAATCCAAAGCCCTAGCCGCTGCTCCAAGCTCGAGCTGTTGCTTCTCTCGAACACGAGCTCGGCCTCTCTCTCTCTCTCACCCTCTCGTGCGGAGGAAGTGGAGGGTTCGAAACCCTTGCTGGCGGCCTTTTTTCTAGAATGGGAAGGGCCGCTCGTGCGTTCTGGAATTGGTCTTTTCGGGGAGCCGAACCTCCTACACAAAAGCCCCCATCGGGCTTCAAACATTATGGAAAAATTGCACAAAAGACTCCTGCAAAGGGGGACAAGGCTGCAGCTCCAAGTTGGGGCTGGATTGTAAAATGCCCAACAATAAGATTTACATCAGATGCTAAACACCATATCACTGTGGATGTTAGAATCAAATCAGCATCAATCTTATAAACAATTTCTTGCAAACCAAATGCTTCTTCGCCAACCTTTCAGTGCGCAACACCGGCTCTTACCAACAGCCATCATAAACAATTTCTGGCAACCCAAATGCTTCTTCGCCAACCTTTCAGTGCGCAACACCAGCTCAACAGCCATCGATTGAACTGAGGTCGGCCCTCATCAAGCCTTATGCAGCATTGATAGAACCATCCCTTGTTCATGTTGCTTCGGCCAATTCTTCGAAAAGGTTCCTTCATTCGAAACCCTTACTTGTCCAGTTCTTGACACCCTATTCTAATTTTATCAAAAAGAATTCAAATATAATTGTGAAAGTTGGACAGCTACTGCCCATGATTCCATTTTCTAAACTGGGAAGCAAATTTAGCCTCTGAATATGGCATTTCTTTGGTAATGTATCAAAAATAATTGGTGCGTTGAAGCTCCGATTAGCTTCTTGATTATGAAATCTAGAGAGCCCAAAGAGTCTGACGTTCCATTAAATTTACCAGGCAATCTATATACCATATTTAAAGTCGGGTTCTTTTACCCATTGTGTGACGTGTTTATGAGTGTGTTTTCGTCTCCCCTTCGCGTTTTCTTCCCTCCTAGCTTCTTTCTCGCGGAAGAGATTGTTTGAGGTCTTCATGTAATCTAGTGTGGTAGAACCATCACTCCTCGCATTTTTGAACCTTTCATTCTCTGCTCTTCCAAAGTTGTCCTTTTTAGCTTTCCAGCTTTGATAAATTTTTATATATATACTAAAATACAGGTTCTTTCCGAGCACTCCTAACACCGCCTTTTTCTCCCCCTCGCCCAGTCACGTCATCTTCCTATTCTCTCACCCCCAAATATATTCACCTCCCTATTTTACAAGCTCTTTCCCTATCACACTCACGTTCTGAGTTCTCTCTCTCTCTCCTTTCCCTTTATATCCACGTGACTCTCTTCCCCCCTCTCTACTCAATTTTCCATCCACTGTAATTTTAAAAAAAAAAATTATACAGTAACAATGTATTACTATTTCATCAATTATTTAAAAAAATGACAATCTACAAGAATTAAAACCTCAAACATACATTTAAATAAACTAAGAGTACTAATTATTGAATGCTTTAATATTATTACATAAATAATTTCATTTGTATTCTATCAATTATAAATATTCTGAACTTTTGAGATTGAGTTTTTTGTGATATCACTGTTTCTTAATTAAATTATTAGAAATTAACTAATAGTTGATACAAATTCATATTCAATTTACGATATTATGATAATTCTTTGATAGAAAACATAATATAACTATTACTCCCTATGATTGTCTTTCTCGCACTCTCAATTTCTCTTTTTCTTTCTTTCAACATTTGTATTCTTCATTTTATCACCCCTTATGTCTTTTCTCTCCTGCGTTTCTTCTCTTTCCTCTCTCCTCTTTATCTTTCTCTCTCTTTCTAAATTTATAACAATACAAATACCCTCTCTCTCCCAGTCTTTCCTCTCTCCTCTTTATCTCCTTTTCTCTTTCTAAATTTATAGCTATACAAAATCTCACAAATCAAAAACAAGTTAATTTAAAGGGATTTTATTTATACATTAATACATTTGTATTAATTCAACTACATATTATAAAATTCTAAAAAAAATATCTCAAATTACTCAATAATGTACTATACAGTATTAATGTTGTTTGAAAACTAAATATGATCTTATATTTTTAATAAATCAAAAGTCAATCATAAAACCACATATAAACTTTAAAAATACATAAAAATTCAATAAAACTTTTTAAAATTCCATAAATCTACCAAACATTAGTGTGAAAATTATGTTATTTTGACAGTTTTGATGATCTCGAAGCTCCAATTTTCAAAGAAATCTATTTATCGGTATTTGAAATTACATTATAATGTGTGTTAGAAAATCGGAAGCGCAGCGGAAACGATAATCGGAGCATAGAAATAAAGATAAACATGAATAACACAAAAGATTTTACGTGGAACCCTACTCCGTGAGGAGCGGGATGAAACCACGGGAGAAGCCCTCAAAGGGGCGGATACTTTATTCCTTTTTCTCAATGGATACAGGAGGTCTGGGGCTCCTTATATAGCCTCTCCAGAGCCTCCAAGTCCCACCACTGGACGATGTGGGACTAAACACTGGATGGGGTAAAATGGATCTCCTCCAGGATCCATTTACCCCTGCTACAACTCAATGGGCGCACATAACACATACTCCAACACTCCCCCTCAAGCTGGAGCATGCACTGCTCAGCTTGGACAAACAGAAAGAAACTCAACTCAACGCTACATGACACTACGGACAATATCAACCCAACGCGCACATTGCTGCAGTCGAGGGACGTTGCTTCTCATGCCGTGCAGGTGAGGAGGACGAACGGGCTGGAGTGTGAGTCAACAGAAGACTCGGAATCTGACCATCGAGTCTGAACTTGCGCCTGAAGTCTCCTCGTCGGAGAACTGGGTCTCTCCCATCTGGCTCAGAGAATGGTGCACTGCTCTGGTGTACCTATGATACCACATGAAAACCCTTGCCCTTCAAGGGGAATGGTCCTCTGCTCTGGAAGTCCTATGGCTCACATGAAAACTCTGGCTGAACATCAACAAGAATGATGGGGACCTCTGAATCCGGAATCTGAAGAATGATGGCTCACATCTGACAATGATCGCACACTTGTGCGTATCTGAAACTGGAGACTCGGAAACAATGATCGTCGAGTCTGAACAACTGATCATCTGTAGAGTCTGGAAAATATGGCTGGTCTGGAGACTGGCATCTGAATCCGGAATCTGGATCATGAACAGACCTGTGACTCTACATTTACTCCTCCTCTTCTCCCGTACTTGTCGGAAACACAGACATCGACAATGTAGGAGAAGACAAGATAAATAGGGAGAAGACAATATAAAAATGGGAAAAAAAAACAAAACCACATGGCCAATCTCAACTTTGTCGGCTTTTCAAAACATTCATCATTTTTTTAAGTCGTTCCATTTTTTTCGGCTTCATTTTTTTTCAAAAACATTTGCGTACGGCTTTTTATTGTACGCGCCTTTTTTTCGTCATTTTCTCCTCTCTCTTTTTTGGTAACAAATGGCCAAAATCGGCCACAAAGCAGCCCTCTTCTCCTTTTTATTTGCACTGTTTTTTTTTGAAACAAAATATACGACCCCCTTTCTCTATCTCTCTCTTTTTTTTAATAACCATGGGCCACCTTTGGCCCAAACACGCAGGAGCCCCTCCCCCTTATTTTCTCGAATGAACCTGCGGCCCACGCATTTACAAATCAAAAGATTATTGATAAATAAGGGCTACCGTGCCCTAAGGTTCCCCGTCGTGGAAACGTATTCCTCAAATGACGCTGCCGCCGCCTGTTGTTTGCACCGTGGAGGCGCCACGGCTGAAGGATCTCCAGTGCATCGAGCACCGCCTAATCTCGTTGCCGCCGGCCGAGGGAGGAAGAGTCTTCGCGCTGAAGAAGGGGTGTTGCCAACGCGATGGGGGTCACGGGAACCTGGACTGACGATGGGGCCACTGTTTGCGCGCGCGCGAAGAAACGCGCGAGAAGATGGAGCGCGATGGGCTGTGCGCCTGCGCCACCTGAAGATCACGATGGCGCGAAGAGGAAGGGGGCTCTGCTGTGCGCGCTTGCCTGATCGTCATCGCCTGGAGAAGGGGCAGATCTGGGGCCCTGTCCGGCACCTGCGAGAAGGTCTGGAAGATGTTGGCGATGCCTAGGACTTCCGCCTGGGCGCTGTAGGGAGGTGGGGCACGTAGTTTCGATGGATTGGGGGGGCACCGCCAAGGGCTTCGGGGCTTCATCGCGCCGCATGCGCGATCTGGAGAGGCGGCCCTGGATGCGGAGCCCACGTGCGGAGGCTCGAAGAGGATCAGAGACTCCCTCCATGCGTCTGCATGGAGTGCTTCGGAGATTGCGCACAACGCATGGGCATCTTGTAGCAGGTTGCGGCTCTAAGCTAGGGCTGCTGCTTGAGATTCCCGATTCGACAGAGATGCATTGTCGTACACAACTTAGGGTTTCTTCGGGAACCCTAGAACCTTTTTTCGAATCGATGAAGAACAATAGATTCAGAATAATATTCTTCACTACAATTTTCGAGAATAGAAAATTCAAAACAAATCTCGAATAAAACTTTAGAATCCTCCAGAATCGACCCGCTCTGATACCATGTTAGAAAATCGGAAGCGGAAGCGGAAACGATAATCGGAGCATAGAAATAAAGATAAACATGAAGAACACAAAAGATTTTTACGTGGAACCCTACTCCGTGAGGAGCGGGATGAAACCACGGGAGAAGCCCTCAAAGGGGCGGATACTTTATTCCTTTTTCTCAATGGATACAGGAGGTCTGGGGCTCCTTATATAGCCTCTCCAGAGCCTCCAAGTCCCACCACTGGACGATGTGGGACTAAACACTGGATGGGGTAAATGGATCTCCTCCAGGATCCATTTACCCTGCTACAACTCAATGGGCGCACATAACACATACTCCAACAATGTGAAATTAAATTTTAAAGCAACATCTTACTTTTTTAAAAAATTATTGCAGATGTTTAGAGGATACTATTTCATTATCGCAAATAATTCATACATATTCACACCTGAAAAATATAGAAATTGAAGATCTCAGGTTTAAATTGTTATGTCTATTTCAGTTAATAGCATTTGTTGATATTATTAATTTAAAATAATAGTGTGGATTGATTATTCTAAGTCTAATTGTGAACAGCAAGAAGAAATTGTTGATCACAATATGGAGAAAATTGTTGCTGAATTTCCAAAAGAAATGGTTCTTCATATAAATAATCCAACAATTATTAAACATAGATAAATCTAAGGTAACATGGATTCGATGCATGTGCATGATATTCCATTAGAAAAGTTTGTATACTAGATTATATTTTCACATATTTATATAATTTAGTTTTCTACTTTTTCACCTTTTTTTGCGATTCAACGTTGGTTGACTACTTTGCAGTATGTTTGTTCATCCACTTCAAATATCAGATAATTCACCAATTAAGTATCCTTTTATATTATATGTAGAAAAAAACTTAAATTAAATTATAAAATATATGCATATAAATATATTTATACTAATCTTTAAAGTTTTATTTATCATAGAGATGTGGTATCAGTGGATAGAAGATAACTTCTCTTTTTTGTAATATTTTTCCTATCTTTTTATTTATGATGTTTAACATTTGCTTTTGATTAAATTGGTTAAATTTTGGTATACGTCAATTGCAAGGAAAAAATACAGATAGTCTCTATAGATATATTTCTTTTTACTTCTATTATTTAACTTACGATTTCTTATTAACTTATTCGCATATTCGTTCCAAGAAAACATCAGTTAAATTTAAGTCAATATTAAACCGACTCTGCGAAGCTGTATAATTATGTTAGTTTAATAAGATTTTCTTGCAGTATTGAAGCAATTCAGTATTCCTCTATACTTCAATGATGGTTGTTATCTGCAATTGTCTTATATGAACTTATTACAATCATAGCATAAAGACAGAGCATTTATTTTTTCCGTAAAAAAATATTATCTAAATCTTTTCATAACATGCAAACTTTTTTATCATTTTTTATTGTCTAAACGGAAATAGTAAAACTTGGTGTTTTTTCAAATCACATCAACTCAATTTTATTCCGCCTCGAAGCGCGGGGTACATATACATGGGTCCTTGTACAAACCTACAAACACAGGTCACAATTCTTAGCAATATTGAACCAAACGAAATCATATAGTACATGGCTATTAAATCCATGTAATTATCCAATAATATATCTAACATAGACATACATTTCAACTCTCTCCCCCACGAGGGAACATATAATGCTCGACTTGTTACAAAATAGAAGAAGAAATATCTCTCCCTCACTCGACATCTTTGTTGAGAAATATTTATCTTTTTGTATCTTTTATTTATTTTTTATTTCTTTGTCTATATTATGTATTTTTCCCTCTAGGGTTTCTCCCCTATATATAAAATAGTCCTAAGGTCTCGTGAATAAACAATTCATTTTTCTATCATCACATGGTATCGGACTGGCAATCCTAGAGCGGAGCTCCATTTCCCTAATCTCCTCTTCCCCACTCGCAAGCCCATCTCCATCGATCGCCCACTCTGCCGCCACCGACCGCGACCTTGCACCCCCACCACTGCCGCCCACAGCAGGCTGCATGGCACCCTATGCATGTCGTCAGTGACACCACCGCCCACCGCAAGCCTCTTCTCTGACCACCAAGGCCCCACACGCAGCCCTTTGTCACCCTTCAACAGGCTATGCGGTCCCCTTCCCAGCTAATGTCGTCACCCGTACGGTTGCAACTGTAGACCCTAGCGGCACCACATGAAACCCAAAAGCAATTGTCGGCTCTCTATCATCACCTAGTGCACCGACCTTCGATGTTGCGCCTCCCGAAGTCTCCCAACGACAAGATTTTACACGGTTTCCAGTGAAATCAGACCTCAGGATCCAACTGTGTGCCCTAAAGCGCTCTCTCGATTGATTGGAATGGTTTTGGCATGAGTCTGCACAAACAACCAATTCCCTATATGTTCGTGTAGACATGTTCGCTTCGGTCTACATCCCAAGTCTTTGTCATTTTCCGGCATCATGTCAGAGAACAAGGTCGACATTACATCTTCAGGCGCTCTCAAAGGTCTACCGCCTATAGTCAAGATGGATGCAATCAACTATGAGTTGTGGGCCATACAGTTCATGAGCCTTGTGCAATGTAGGAAGAAGCACATTATGACACTAGAGGAGCCAACATACAAGATTAGGGCTAATGCCTCTTGGGAGGCAGATGACGCATACGAGCACGATCAGATATCGTGTACCCTGATCGTTAAGATAGACAATGATATCCTGCATCAATCCATGGCCAAGGTGATATAGGATATCCTCGTTGCAAACTACTCTCAGGCGAGAAATGAGTCGAAGATACTACAACTCCATTATGACATCTTTATGGTCAAGCAGAATGATTGTCCTCTTCATACCTTATATATGTCTCTCGGGGATATGTTTGAGAGGCTCCGCAGCTTCATGCCTCTGGCAGCATCTCCAGTGCAGTAGAAGGTGATCTCTTTTTGGATGCTCTTGATCCATAGTATGATGTCGTATGGTCCCAGTTACTTGTTGATGCTACCGTACATCCCATAAAGGAAGCATACCGCAAACTCATCAAGATTACTGCCCATTCTTCGATCTCTACTCAAACCTCCTCGGCTATGACCACATCTCACGGTAGAGGGGGATGTTCTCAGTTTAGAGGATATGGTGCCCATGGCAGGGGAGGTGTTCATCCACGTCATCTATGCACTTATTGTTATCTCTTTGGTCACTCAGGGATACATACTACTCAAAGCAGGTTGAGACCCATATTGCTTCTACCACCCCTACTAACCACAGTTCGATGAGTTTGTCTCCCATCTGAGAGAGATCATACCTTCTGCTCCTGGATCCTCTACTGCTCCAATGGGTCCTTCCGGCATCGTTGCTACAGCCAGAGCCTCTTCTAGCACCTCAGGTATAGCTTATGCCCTTACCAGTTGTCATAAGGCATACATGACAGTGGACTATGGATTCTGGTGCATCTCATCATTTGTGTGGAAACAAAGCTCAGTTCGCGTACTACAGATATGTACCTCTAGGTAGATCGGTTGTTATTGAAGATGGGACCCATTCCCCTATTACTGGACGGAGGGAGATATGTCTGACTTCATATATGCATCTGTAGAATGTGCTTCATATACTTGACTTCTCTTTGAATTCATTGTCTCTTAGTCAGATCACTAATACGAATGGATCTTAGTTTTTTGGATCTAAGCCCGAGATTGACCCAAGATAGATCTGAATGGAGGCAAAGAATCCATGTAGCCGACCATACTTAATATGGGAAAAGGCTTTGTTGTTGTAGTTGAATCACTAAGGATTTGCATCATCATGTCATTTCTTACCCCTCTTCACTTGTGTTTTAGGATATACTCTCGTGCAAGGTGGTTGGATGCGGCCACAAGCAAGGGGTCTCTACAATCTGGTTCAGTCTCCATATGCATGTGCTTCTTTCATTCCCACTGGATCAGTCTCTCCATACATGTGGCATCTTCGGTTTGGCCACCTTCCTTTGCAGAAGTTGTGTCATGTCCTCCCTCATATTCCTTATTGGTCCACCAACTTGGCCCGTGCATCCAACATGTAGCAAACATATGAATCTATACTCTCGAGGAGCTTTTGCTCGACATTGACATGCATCAGTGTCGTATTGGGTCTCTCCTGAGGGTTGCTTCATCCTCAAACAAGTGGAAGCATCATCTTCCAAAACAATTGTATTTTGGGATAATTACACCTATAACCCTGAGTAATTTTGCAATAACATTCATAACCCTGCATAATCGCGAATTACATGAGAAACCCTGAGTATTGCTTAACTCTTACATGGCATGACCCTATGTTATGTCCCGTTTGTAATATCCGTTATATTTAACGATTTTCGTTGAAAAAGATAAAAATATCCCTGATGTTCATTTTTATTAGCAAAACATGCCATGGTTCCCTCCACTGCAATGGAACACCCCCTCTCCCCGATTTGGACGATCGTTGATCTGCTCCCCCCCTGCTCGGCCCTTCTACGGGCGAAGCTCAACTGGAGTTGGTGCTCCCCTGACCCGCAGCCGAGGCTGAAAGCCTCCCCCACGCTCCACCCCTGCTCGACCGTCGCGAGCGAAGGTCAAAGCCCCCCCCCTCCCCGCGCCCGAGTTGGTGCTGCCCTGACCCACTCATCCCCCCCGCGCCAGATGCGCAAACCAACCACACCCCCTCCCCCAGTCGGTGCTCCCCCCCCCACGCGTCGGATGCTCAAACCAACCCCCCCCCCCAAGTCAGTGCTCCCCTGAGTCGAGGCTGGAAGCCCCCCGCGCGACCCCCGCAGGCGAAGCTCGTACGCCCGCCGCGAGTTGGTGCTCCCCTGACCCGATCATTCCCCCCGCGCGCCGGACGCTCAAACCAGACACCCCCCCCCCCTGAATCGAGGCTGGAAGCCCCCCGCGCGACCCCCACGGGCGGAGCTCAAACACCCGCCGCGAGTTGGTGCTCCCCTGTGCCACCCCTCCCCCCCCACGGTCGAGCTCAAGGACCCCCTCGAGTTGCTCCTCTCCTGCTCGACCGCCCCCCGCCGCCGGGCTCAAGGCCCCTCCCCCCAGCCCTGGTTCGAATCCTCACCCCACCCCAGCAGTAGAGCAACCCTTGGTTGACCGCTCCCTTGCTCGAATCTCCATCTCAGCAGCATCGCTCCCCAATTCGAGTCCCCACCTCAGCAGCAACGCCAAGCTTGCCCCACCCCCCTCCACACACACACGCGACGACTCGAGTTTGTTTCTGCCTCTGCTTGAAGCTCCACAACCCACTGTTCTCCTGATCTGAAGCAAGATGAAGAGAATGGAGCGGTCTTTTTTTTGTTTGTTTCCTCGCCGTTGGATTGAGGATGAGTTAAATTAACTCATTCATATGGTTGAGTTGAGATATCAAACTAACGGAGGGTTATGAATGTGAGACGGAGTGACTATACAAGGTTTGTCATGTAATTCGTGATTATGCAGGGTTATGAATGTTATTACGAAATTACTCAGGGTTATGGGTGTAATTATCCCTTGTATTTTACATGTTGTGCAACCTCGAACTGCACCATTATGTTGCTTTGAGCAGCACTTCTGATGTTTCTTGTCGAACTAAGTGCAACCTCACCTTGTCGTCATTATGCACAGTATCACCATGAACAATTACGGGCATCTTCTCCACCAACTAGATCTTATTTAATGGACAAGATCGATTGATTATGCCATTGTTGGGTCAACATTGTATAATCAACTCTCCAACTGAATTTATCATGCACAAATCATTGCACAGCCATCGAAAAAAACTTCAAGGCATGGTTTCAGATTTCGTGAAATTTCAGCGAAATTTCGATTTCGACATAGGACAGAAATTTCGAGGGAAAAGATAATATAAGAGTCTTCCTTCACAAAAGTTGCTCAATTAGGGCGAAATGCCGTCGAAATTTATCAAAATTTCGTTTCGACATGGTATCGATATGATATCGAAATTTAAAACCTTGCTTCGAGGAACATAAAGATTTATATAACTAAAATCAAATAAGGTCTCAATAACAAGAACAATCATAATCTAAGCCATTGATGGTTGTATTTTCTATTGAGTTTTGCAAGATATTACAAGGGTTGTGTGGCTCTTTATACAGCTTCACTAACACTTCATAGTCCTATTAATAGGCAAATATGGAACTAAACATGAGTGTGTAATTTAATCTTGGAAGATCCAATCACCCATCTAAATACATAATCTAACAATTTTAAAACAAATCTTCAGTGGACGAGAATTGCAATGTGTTGGAGCATAAGTTGTATGCGCCTGTTGAGTTGTAGCAGGGTAAATGGATCCTGGAGGAGATCCATTTACCCTATCCAGTGTTTAGTCCCACATCGTCCAGTGGTGGGACTTGGAGGCTCTGGAGAGGCTATATAAGGAGCCCCATACCTCCTGTACTCATTGAGAAAGTGCAATGCATATCCTCCCCGTTGAGGGCTTCTCCCGTGGTTTCATCCCGCTCCTCACGGAGTAGGGTTCCACGTAAAATCCCGTGTTCCATGTTTTATATTTCTTGAGATTATGCTCTGTTTATCGTTTCTGCTTCCGCTTCCGATTTTCTAACATGGTATCAGAGCGGGTTCGATCCTCGAGGATTTCATGATTCGATATTTTTTATTCGAGTTTCGATTGTTCTTAAAGATTATTCATATTCTTGTATTGATAAAGATTGGTTCATGTTCGAGAGTATAGGGTTTCAACCGAAACCCTAATTTCTTGTTTTTTTTCCTCGGCTTCTGCGATCTGTGGAGGGCCTCCAGCAGTCCTAGCCCTTCAGATCGGCGCAGCAGTGTTCTTGAATCTAGCGTCATCTTGCATCCAGCGCCTCAGGCAACCCTCCCGCCTCCTAAACACCGATCCCTCCTTCCTCGCAGCAGGCGGCTGCGGGTTCGCGCGCCTCCCATCCCGGAGGTGCAACTCCTGGCGGCTCCCAGGCGCCGTCGCCTTCACGCGCGGCCGAACTCCCAAGCGGTGCCGACGGTTTCTCTGATCCAGGCGACCATCTCCTTCAGCCCCGCGAGCCCCTGCACAAGAAGATACTGCTCCGGGCATGCGAGGCCACCAGGCGGCGCTCCCTCCCGCCTCTTCAGGGGCGGCAGCTGCGGGTTCCATCGATGGGAACCCTAGGCAGGGCCCTCACGGGTTTAAAAAAAATGTTGAAGCCCAAGTGGGCCGAGTGCGTTGAGAAAAAAAACCATGCTGTATTAAAAAAAAGGAAGGCCTGTTATAAAAAAAAGGAGAGAAGAGAAGAAGAGAGAGGGGGAAAAGGAGATGTATTTTGTAAAGCTCAAATGGGCTAAGGTTTCTTTGGGCCCAAATGGGTCACGTTTGTTTGTTTGAACAAAAAAAAGAAGAAGAAAAAAGAAAGAAAAGAAAAAAAGGCGCGTACAAGAAAAAAAGCCATACGCAAATTTAAAAAAAGGAAAGAAAATGAAAAGCCGTAAAAAAAAGAAACGGCTTAAACAAAAAAAATCAGACGGCTTAAAAAAATGAAAAAAAAAATGAAAAGCCGCAAGTATGTTTTGTTTTAACCCTTATTCATCTTGTCTTCTCCCAACTGTGTCGATGTCATTTTCCGACAAGTATGGGAGAAAGGGGGAGTATATGTAGAGTCACAGGTCTTGTATTCCAGATCCAGATTTCAGATGCCAGTCTCCAGACCAGCCAGATGATCAGACTCTACAGTTCGGTTTCAGACTCGACGATTGTCTTCCGAGTCCAGTTTCAGACACGCACAAGTGTGCGGTTATTGTCAGATGAGCATATGTTGCCATCATTTGTTCGAGGTCCCCATCATTCTTGTTGTCAGGCCAGAGTTTTCATGTGAGCCATAGGGACTCCAGAGCAGAGGACCATTCCCTATGCCATTGAGGGCAAGGGTTTTCATGTGGTATCATAGGTACACCAGAGCAGTGCACCATTCTCTGAGCCAGATGGGCGAGACCCAGTTCTCCGACGAGGAGACTTCAGGCGCAAGTTCAGACTCGATGGTCAGGTTCCGAGTCTTCAGTTGACTCACACTCCAGCCCGTTCGTCCTCCTCACCTGCACGGCATGAGAAGCAACGTCCTCCACTGCAGCAATGTGCGCGTTGGGTTGATATTGTCCGTAGTGTCTTGTACCGTTGAGTTGAGTTTCTGTCTGTTTGTCCAAGCTGAGCATTGCATGCTCCAGCTTGAGGGGGAGTGTTGGAGCATAAGTTGTATGCGCCTGTTGAGTTGTAGCAGGGTAAATGGATCATGGAGGAGATCCATTTACCCCATCCAGTGTTTAGTCCCACATCGTCCAGTGGTGGGACTTGGAGGCTCTGGAGAGGCTATATAAGGAGCCCCAGACCTCCTGTACTCATTGAGAAAGTGCAATGCAATATCCGCCCTGTTGAGGGCTTCTCCCGTGGTTTCATCCCGCTCCTCACGGAGTAGGGTTCCACGTAAAATCCCGTGTTCCATGTTTTATATTTCTTGAGATTATGCTATGTTTATCGTTTCCGCTTCCGCTTCCGATTTTCTAACACAATGTACTCTGATGTACTAAACATTTTTTCAGATAAAAGAGTTGGAGATATTATTATTTCATGTGGTATCATAGGTACACCAGAGCAGTGCACCATTCTCTGAGCCAGATGGGCGAGACCCAGTTCTCCGACGAGGAGACTTCAGGCGCAAGTTCAGACTCGATGGTCAGGTTCCGAGTCTTCAGTTGACTCACACTCCAGCCCGTTCGTCCTCCTCACCTGCACGGCATGAGAAGCAACGTCCTCCACTGCAGCAATGTGCGCGTTGGGTTGATATTGTCCGTAGTGTCTTGTACCGTTGAGTTGAGTTTCTGTCTGTTTGTCCAAGCTGAGCATTGCATGCTCCAGCTTGAGGGGGAGTGTTGGAGCATAAGTTGTATGCGCCTGTTGAGTTGTAGCAGGGTAAATGGATCATGGAGGAGATCCATTTACCCCATCCAGTGTTTAGTCCCACATCGTCCAGTGGTGGGACTTGGAGGCTCTGGAGAGGCTATATAAGGAGCCCCAGACCTCCTGTACTCATTGAGAAAGTGCAATGCAATATCCGCCCTGTTGAGGGCTTCTCCCGTGGTTTCATCCCGCTCCTCACGGAGTAGGGTTCCACGTAAAATCCCGTGTTCCATGTTTTATATTTCTTGAGATTATGCTATGTTTATCGTTTCCGCTTCCGCTTCCGATTTTCTAACACAATGTACTCTGATGTACTAAACATTTTTTCAGATAAAAGAGTTGGAGATATTATTATTTCATTTGCCAATAGGACGACATGATTGTAACAACCAATCAAAATCCATGACTGAAAGTTGGAGATGTGAAGCAATCTGGTTGTCTTTCTCATAAAAGAGTTGAACCAGATATGCAAGACATTTTCTTTTCTACCTTCAGGCTTGGTATACTTATAAAGTGGTAGAAATTAAAGCATCGCTGAGATATCTTATGGCGAAGTGGCACCATAATTAGTACTCACCCAGCAGAAACAAGGATGATATCTGGTCTGAATCGCTGAGCACATGGAACAATAACCTCATCAAAAATTGCTCTCATAATGTTATCGCCTGAACCCCCTGGCAGTGGCAGATTTAACGTCATGCCCTCGCCTTTTCCTTTGCCAACCTGTTCAATCTTGCCAGTCCCAGGATAACTTCCTATCTGCATCGAGCTCCAAAAAATTAAAAGGGACAATGATATTCAAAATGTGATGCAAAATAGAAGTTTAAATGAAGGATTGTCACTGAATAGTGATGAACAATCACTTAGATAGCGACATCAAAAAGTGTAAAAAGTCCTTAACCGTTACTGGCTATAAATTTTATGCAGCCCACTGTAAAATTATAATTAAAATGCAATACATGGAATCTAGAGACAGAAATATATTAGCGCTCTTCACAGAATAGTGTGGTTTGTTATAAATTAATCAGTTGCACTAAATGCCTTCTTACATAATATCCGTGTGACTAGCAAACTATGATGCAGGATTCCAAAACGCAAAAAGAAAGTCGGAAGTGAAACCCAGCTCCTTTCAAAAATATTAGCTTGATGTTGATTTTATAGAAACTTGTTACGTTGACCTCGCATGATTAGCTTTCACTAGTATACCAACTGTCATTTAAAATGACAGATGTAACTAAAAGATAAATATGATAGATATACATCACCCCTCTTCACGGTACATTTTGCATGCCTGTGATTTTGTTAAAAGCGCTACATTATAGTTATCTCGTGATATGCTACAAACCTAATATTATTGTACTAATCTCCTAGTTGGAATTGAAAGAGAAAGAAGATACCCAAAAATAATTGCTTGTGAAGAAGCGAAGGTTCCTTACCTGATGGGTAGAAAGGAAAAATATATCTGGATCCTCATAAAATGTATCACATGTCCCGTTACCATGATGCACATCAAAATCAAAGATGAAAACCCGTTTCAATCCGTGGACGCGTTGAGCATGACGAGCTGCTACAGCAACATTGCCAAAGACACAAAACCCCATAGGTCCATCTGGAATAGCATGATGGCCAGGAGGACGAACCAATGCAAACCCCACAGGTGGATTATTACTCCTTTTTGATGCCATCACCTTACCACATGCAGGATGTGTTCAGAATATATATATATATAAGCACGAAAAAATGGTAACAAATGCTCAAATTAAGATGAACAATATCATGCATTTAGCAATTAATCCATGTAATCAGTGCTTAAATTCTAGGGATCCTTCCATTAATGAGCACAGGAGGCAGAGGCACAAAAAGCTGGCGAGATCTCTATAATCAGATTGAGATGGCCAAATATTGAAGCAGGTCAACAGTCAATTTGACTGATAAAAAGAGACCTGTCATATCAGTAGAAATATAAGATCTTCCCAAAATGGTCACTCAAGGACAAGCTGCACAACAGTCATGGGATTGCTATAACCTCTACTGTGGATGTTGAACTGGATCCTTCAGAACTAGAAAAAGGGGAGAGAGGGAATGAGAAAGCGGTAGAAGCAAGCGGGAAAGAGAAGCAAGTGGGGGATGGACACATGGCTGCCAATGTGTTAGAGAGGGCCACCGATACAGTAGGAGTGGAATGAGAAGATTTTCGAAGGCAGAGGCCAAGGATGCCTCCATGGAGGATACTGATATGGAGTGTAGCTGCAATGGAGGATGGTATGGAGGAGGGGGAAGGGAGATCTCCAAGGTGGGAGAAGATTTGCTTGCGAAAGTCGCTTCCAAAGGCTTTATTCCGATATCACTGCGGTCGAGATGGGCACATGGCAAGGGACTGCAAATGTGCAGATGTTCTGTGTTTTTGTTATGTAAAAGTGGGTTCACTTCGGACTTGCTCGATGCTGGAGTCCGGGGTCATGGGGAAGTATTAAACCTAAACCTGATATTTTTTTTGAGGGCTTCAAGGGTTTTCTCAATCCCAAGTCAGAGACAACGTCTACAGGAAGCACGCCGCTCCACAAGGAGATGCCCCATCACATACATGCGGTTAAGAGTTTCTGTTATTCCACTTGGTAACCAATTGTTGAGTGTGTACAATATTTATAGGGGTGAATGAATAGTCAAAAGATTTTACAACCAATATTCATCTAACCTAGATAGAACACTCGGCAACAACCAACATGCTTGGATGTATATTCCTTTTCATGTTAACGAAATCATTGATGACTATTGGTTGGAATAGTCATCCTCTCCCCTTTTTACAAAAAAATAGTTAAAGGTGAATACAAACCAAAAACTCATTTTCCATACGGTCAATTTAAGAATTCACGATAAAGACTTTTTGTGAGATGTGATGCATTTTCTAATAAAAAATGTAACTTTTCAATTGGAAGTGCTAAAAAACTTACCACTGAATCCACTGATGACATTCCACAGCAAGTGATTCATGAAAGGTCTGCAGATATACCAGATTAAAGAAATACCATGCATAAGTCATGTTGTTTTATCCAGCCGATTTATTCATGTAATGCAATAAAGGTTCAAAAGCATGGGAATCAGGAACATGTTTCCTAGCTCAATACCGACAAATCACTGCCTTGGCAAGCTTGCTTCCGTCCGATGATAACTGAGCCAATCTAGGTGATGAACTTGGGGTACCAAAATAAAACTACCTGGCGTGGTCGATTTGGGTAGACCAAGACTTTTTTTAATCAAGATCACAATTTATACATGATTATGAATGAAACCACGAGATAATTCAGCTTAAAATCAATGGAGACTTGGGGATGTGAAACCCAAGCATTTATTAGTAAGTTCTCATTTTTCATATCTTCATATGAGGGTCAGTCAACATGTAGATCAATCAATCATATACTAACAATGCGACCAAAAGGTTAAACTTCATCTCATGTTCAGGTTTCCGTTGAAGACCGAGAATATGATGACAATGAGCAGTATAGAAGAGGTAAATTGGTTTGAATAAAGATGTTGATGCACCTCTTCGCAATCTGAAATGCAGCCTCTTCCAATAGAAGAAGAGAGAGCTTGTTCTTCACAACAGAAACCTTTGGTGACAACCCAACATGTGCAGTGGCAGGATCCAAAGGAAAACAGGAGGTACAATCAGAAGTCAGTCCTCCTCTTTACAGTAGGAGCAAGCAAATGCAGACTCCTTCAAGTAGGTAAAATAGGTTTCAAAATTCACGGAACATACGGGAGAAGACGAAACCGAGTGTTGTAAATAACATTCTCCCTTTATTGATTCTTTTGGTAAACCTAACTTCAATACTTTTACGAGTGGTTGAAAGAGGTGCAGAAGCACACTGGAAGCAAGATGTCTTGGGATAACAAGAATCATTTGGTGTGAGGCCCGCTCCTTCTTGGATCTGCGATACCCGTTTACATATTACCTGTAGTATTATGTTAGCTAAAGATCACATTACAATACTGGAAATTTAGGAAAAATATTTTTATATTTACTTTATGAATGACATTCACAAATTAACCAATAAGCCACAGAACTACAATATGTCACCAATTATTGCATAAATTTCCATAGCAGTTAACATGTAACAACAGAATTGCAATATATACATGCATCCCAATTTTAACAAAAGAGAAAGAAAAGCATTATATAATACCTTGAACAAACTATAGCATACATATCTGATATGTTTTACTGCAGAAACTGACGTTCAACTCTCCCCATAGCACGATGCAGGTATTATGCCTGCAATCCATGCAATAGGGAGAAAAGAACATCAACAAATGTTGAGTAAATCTTATTAATTAGAAATAATAGGAAATTTAGTGGCTCCAAAAGGAAAGCAAGAAAATTGGGCTTGACAATTAAAATTTAAAGTTACTTGCAATGAAACAGGCTTTCAAGTTGTTTGGTATGTAAAACCTCATTCTGCTCATCCTACATTAATTACCCATTTATACAAAGATTATATGATACATATTTAAGCTGTCACATTTTAATTAATTATAAATCATGTTTAATGGATCTTGAGATGCGGATGTTGAGTCTTTATTCTTGGTCTTTATCCAATCAATCAGATTTAGTGGATAATCTGGGATCTTGATCTGAGTGTGACCTCATATTATGATTCTAAGATGTGACTCCAGTATAAAACTGTACATGATTTTCGTTCTTCCCCATCAATTTCTTGTTCCAATGATTTATTCAATGGCTATCATGATTGAAATGATCATGATATCTTGAGTATTTAATGATTGACATGGTCGAGATGATTTGGGTCTCTTTTGATGTTTGTGAGTCATGAGGATAGACCATAGTAAGTGTAGATGATGAGTCTGATGTTTTGATTCTTTTCATATTGAATTTCTCAAGCTTAGTGGATAGTCTGTGGTCTTGGTCTAGATAAGACCTCACACTGTGACTCTAAGGCAGTAAGGAAGCCTTAGGGTCGGGGTGCCTTCGTAGGCATGCGGTGGAGTAAAATGCATCCTAACTAAGTTCCCAACACGTCCACTAGCTAATTCAATCAACTGTAGTAGTAGCTCGTAGTCTGATAAGGATGATTTTCATAAATTGATCTTTTCTCTTCATCAGAAAATATTGTCGGAACAGTAACTAGCTTAATAGAAACTAAGCTCAACTACAACCAACTCAACTGTAATCCAATCTCAAATGTAACTGATTCAGAAGTAGCCATATAGGATTCAAATGTATACATGGATGATTTGATGTAGCATCGCCAAGTCTGTTGGCGAAAAGTAAACAAAAACTCAAGCGGTGAAGTAGCCTACAAAAGAGGCTCTTCTGTCTCGCCCTCTAAGTGGAAGAGCTGTGCAATAGAGGGATAGGTCTACTCCAAAACTACGCCACTAAGATGGGTGAGAGAGACTCTCCGGAAAAGTCACTCTAAAAGAAAACCGGCCCGGCCGGTACGGGCTAACGAGCTCGAAAAACTAAAACCAAGGGTCCTCCAACCTAGGTACCCTAAAGAACAAGGGTCAGCGGAACTGGTCTTTAAAAGAAAACCTGTGGATCCCAGAGAGGCGTAAAAACTGCGAGCGCTCGCGAGAAAACCGAGAAAAAGACTAAGATCCTAGACCCACGCACTAAGCGGCCGCTGCCCTAACTGGGCTTCCTAATCTCCCGCCCAGCTGAGGGTCACCGCACCCTCGCACAGTCAGGTGTAAAGGTCACTGTGACTGGCACTCTTAATTATTAGTCATCACTGACTTGATCCTTCATCCTTTCTTAATCCTTTATGTGGTTGATTGTACAGATCTATGTCTTTTTTATCAACGATCTTATTGATATAACCGATTTATCATTGATTCACTTATTCATCTATCCCATCATTTCTCAATCTCTTCAATGGTTGACTTTACAAATCTAGGTATTTTATCACTACTTATCTTTGGTAATATGTATAAATAGTAGAGTATATCTAAAAGATTAATTTATGACGATGTTCGGTCTTTGAAGTCACATGTTATTATTTCTAAAATCATAAGATTGCCATCTATGCTTTGGATATAGATCTAGCTAGTCTTTATCATTTTGTTTTGTATGGTACCTATACAAGAATCATGTCTCAACTGTACCAGTTCCAGTTGAAACATCAAAAGAGGGGTATTTTCTGATCATTTGCCATAACATCCTATAATAAATTGTATGAATAGTAGACTATACATAATGATCAATTGATTGATGATTTCTAATTCGTAAAGATCTTGAGAAATCATTTGTTGACTTTGAGAGAAGAGTTCTAATATTTTAAAAGATGAATTCTCAGAAGATGTCAATGTTATATAATATAAAGGGGTTATCGGGAAGCTATTACATATCACTGTGAATTGCTTGGACATTGCTCGTGTAGATAGCAAAGTAGATTAGTTCATGGGTCACTCTAGGATATTGTTATAATGCTACACATATACATTATGATTTCCTCAGCAAGGAATCTCTGGGTTTCACCATTTGTGCATATATATATATTATACAGGTTTTCCTGTAGACAAGAAACCCATGACAAATTTTAGTTTGTAACATGGATGAAACATCATCACATTGCGACTCAAGCAACTGTAAAAGCTATATGGATAGATCCTTAGGGGCATATGTTCTTATAGGAGCCTCTACCCATGCAACCAAATTATGATATTATACTGCATTATTCATAGATACAAAATTGTTTTCCACCTTGGACCAAACATATGGAGGTTAATGGCATATGATTATCTCTTCGATCGAGCAAGTTCACTAACAATCACTCTGTGAAGCTCTATATTAGCTGTTGGAATTCTTGGTTGGTGTGGTCTAATGCTTGTTATGTTTAGAATAACTCACAATCTCGAGCTGTTGTCTACAGCTCATCTGTTGGGGGACATGACATTATTTTGATATGAATTCTGTTCAGTTTATAAGTATTGATATCATCCTTATTAGGATTTAATTTCAAAATAATGCATCTTTAGTCACAAGTGCATCAAATTATCTTATGATCGACTTTAGGACTCTCTTTATCATTGAAAATAGTAATTGAATATGTCCCTTATGTAAAGAACATGCAGTTAATTAATAGGGAGTCATTGCTTTCAATTATAAAGGTAAGTCATCCATTTTAAAGTTGAGTTTTTTTTTTAAATTTTAGAGGCTCGTGTTACTTATATTTATGAATTGCTTCATCCTTCTCAGGATTCCATAAGAAAATGCATGTCATTTTTCCCAAAATTTCTATTTTTCTTTGCTAAAAAAATTGTGGCTAATTAATGGCTTGAACTTAGGTTAATTTGCATGCTAAACCCAAATTTTTATCCTCAAAATTTTAAGAAATCAAGAGCATATATAATGATTGTAAAGTTTCGATGAATTCCATATAAAATTCCACATTCTCATCTAATTTCAGAGGCAATTTAAGGTATTGAATCATGCATGGAAGGCAGTAAGAGGAGAGGGAAAGATTGTACCTTTAATCCTCTAAGCTTGGAGGGTATTGGTGGTTTCATTTAACATGCAACAATAGCTAAAATACATGCAGGACAACATAAAAAGGAAAAAAATTGAATTAGAAACTTCAACATTGACTTTAATGAAAGTAAAGTGAAGAGAGATATGTACCTTTGAATATCTCCACTTTGGAGATCCAAACTTGCTTGCAACATCCTTTTCTTGACATGAGCTTCAGTTCATTCGGATCCGGATGTTACAATTATAAAAACCTCAAAGGGAGTCTCGTCCTCGAGACTCAGGTCAAGGTCACTTTGTGTCTTGTTTGGATCTTATCTGGCCATAAAAACCTCAAAGGGTTTTGAACCCATAAAAACCTCAAAGGGAAAACAAGCCGTGTTCTTTCAATATATATAACTAAATGGGCTTGTTTTGACAATTACCTGAAAGAGTTGTGGGTATCATGCATGTATATCCACTTCCGTCTTCCATGTTGCATCTTTGACATCATGTCGGTGCCATAGCACCTTTATTAGGGGAATCTCTTTGTTGCGAAGCTTTTTGACACTATTATCGGGTATTTGTATTGCTCTCTCCTTGTAAATCAAATCTGACTCCACGGCAAGATCGTACACATATTTCCTTTGGTTGGATATATGAAAGACATCATGTATGGCTGATAGGTGTGTTGGAAGGGTTACTCGATAGACCACATTACACATACGAGTAAAAATTTCAAATGGTCCAACATATCGTGGTGTCAACTTATATAAACACCATGTCTTTGTACTCCCTTCATGTGAGATACGCGTAGTAACACACAATCTCCTATCTGTGTTTACAGAAATTTCATTAGTGTAAGAGATTAAATTGAATATTCAAGTCATATTTTGAATGGATAAAGAGAAGATATTGGATTACCTGAAACTCCAAAACTCTTCTTCGACTATCAGCAAAGCTATTCTAGCGGCTCTGATATCAAACTGTGAGGCACGCTCCTTCTCGGATCTGGGAAACCCGTTTACATATCAGACGTAGTATCATGTTCGCTAAGGATCACATTAGAGTACTGAAAATTAGGGGAATTTTTTTTTAAATGGCATTCACAAATTAACCAATAAACCACAGAACTATAACATGTCACACTTATATTGCATAAATTCCATAGCAGTTAACATGTAACAACAGAAATTGCATTATGTACATGCATCCCAATTTTATCAGAAGAGAAATAAAAGCATTTATAATATCCTTGAACAAAATTATAACATACATACCTGGTATGTTTTGCTTCAGAAACTGACATTCAACTCTCCCAATACAACGGTGCAGGTATTATGCAAGCAATCCATGGAATAGGGAGAAAAGAACATCAACAAATGTTGAGTAAATCTTAATTAATTAAAAATAACAGGAAATTTAGTGGCTCCAAAAGAAAGCAAGTAAAAGAGGCTTTGACAATTAAATTTTTAGAGCTACTTGCATTGAAACATGCTTTCAAGTTGTTTGGTATGTAAAACCCCATTCTACTCATCCTACATTAATTACTCATATTAGTCATTTTTATACAAAGATTATAAGATCCATATTTAAACTGTCACCTTTTAATTAATTATAAATCGTGTTTAATGGATCTTGAGATGTGGATGTTGAGTCTTTGTTCTTGGTTTTTATCCAATCAATCAGATTTGATGGACAATCTGGGATCTTGATCTGAGTGTGACCTCATATTATGATTCTAAGATGTGACTCCAGTATAAAACTGTATATGATTTCCATTCTTCCCCATCAATTTCATGTTCCAATGATTTATTCAATGGCCATCATGATTGAATTAATCATGATATCTTGAGTATTTAATGATTGACATGGTCGAGATGATTCGGGTCTCTTTTGATGTTTGTGAGTCATGAGGATAGACCATAGTAAGTGTAGATGATGAGTCTGATGTTTTGATTCTTTTCATATTGAATTTCTCAAGCTTAGTGGATAGTCTATGGTCTTGGTCTAGATAAGACCTCACACTATGACTCTAAGGCAGTAAAGAAGCCTTAGGGTTGGGGTGCCTCCGTAGGCATGCGGTGGAGTAAAATGCATCCTAACTAAGTTCCCAACACGTCCATTAGTTATTTCGAACAACTGTGACAGTAGCTTGTAGTCTGATAAGGATGATTTTCATGATATGGTTATATCTTTTCTCTTTGTCAGGAATTATTGGCAGAAAATTAACTAGTTCAACGGAACCCAACTCAACTGTAACCAAGCTTCCATGTAATCAATTCAACTGTAATTCAACTTTAGCCTAACTCAATTGTGACTCAATCCAATCTCAAATGTAACTTTTCCAAATTCAACTGTAACTGATTCAGATGTAGCCATAGAGGATTCAGATGTATACATGGATGATTCGGATGTAGCATCGCCAAGTCTGCTGGCGAAAAATAAACAAAACTAAAGCGGTGAAGTAGCCTACAAAAGGCTCTTCCGTCTCGCCCTCTAATTGGAAGGCGGTCCAATAGAGGGATAGGTCTACTCCAAAACTATGCTAATAAGACGGGTGAGAGAGACTTTTCGGAAAAGTCGCTCTAAAAGAAAAACCAGCCCGACCGGTACGGGCTAACGAGCTCGAAAAACTAAAACCAAGGGTCCTCCAGCCTAGGTACCCTAAAGAACAAGGGTCAGCGGAACTGGTCTTTAAAAGAAAACCTGTGGATCCCAGAGAGGCGTAAAAACTGCGAGCACTCGCGAGAAAACCGAGAAAAAGACTGGGATCCTAGACCCGCGCACCAAGCGGTCGCTGCCTTAAATGGGCTTCCTAATCTCCCGCCCAGCTGAGGGTCACCGCACCCTCGCACAGTCAGGCGTAAAGGTCACCATGACTGGCACTCTTAATTATCAATCATCAATGACTTGATCCCTCATCCTTTCTTAATCCTTATGTGGTTGATTGTACAGATTTAGGTCTTTTTGATCAACGATCTTATTGATATAATGATTCAGCATTGATTTGACTAATTCATCTACCCCATCATTTCTCAATCTCTTCAATGATCGACTTTACAATTCTAGGTATTTTGTCACTACCTATCTTTGATGATATGTATAAATAGTAGAGTATACCTAAAAGATTAATTTATGAAGATGATCGGTCTTTGTGATCACATCTTATTATTTTTAAAATCATAAGATCACCATCTACGCTTTGGATATGGATCTAGCTAGTCTTTATCATTTTGTTTTATATGGTACCTAAATAAAAATCATGTCTCAATTGTACCAGTTCCAGTTGAGACATCAAAAGAGGGGTGTTTTCTGATCATTTGCCATAACATCCTATATATATATAATAGATTGTATGAATAGTAGACTATACATAATGATCAATTGATTGATGATTTCTTATTCGTAAAGATCTTGAGAAATCATTTATTGACTTTGAGAGAAGAGTTCTAATATTTTAAAAGATGAACTCTCAGAAGATAATCATATTTGCTCCTATATAAGTAAGATATTAAATCCGATTAATGTTTGTACATGTGAAATTAACCAGTGGCATCAAGGAGATTGCATATGATGATTAAGCCCTCTTATTCGAGCAGTGTCTCATAGGTAGATAGAAGTCGATCATAATAAGGTCATCCATAGTCTTTTATAAAAAAAATGTGGCAGCAGGGTCATATGTTGCAAGGCTTACAATGTTCATTTGTGAAGCAAGAGTTTCACTAATTGAACAATCCTCAGCAGATTTTGATTTCGAGCGATTGTAGCCAATGGACATATGCATCTAATTTCGAACTTCTATCCAAAAATCTGTTCAGAAGGTATCACTCCCCCAACTTAGTTTACACAAAGTTACAATGATATAGATAAACGTGATTAAGATTTCTACATGTGGTGAGAATGTGAACTTTCAATAGTGCAGCATAATCATAATTCATAAACAATCCTAATCTAGCCCTTCATCAAACATTGCTCAAGATGCTTCTTTACCTCAGTTGGTTTCCCTATGTGAAGGGGTGAGATCATGTGTTCACCATTCTATCTCTAATTATTACGAGTAATGACTTATCTGATCTCGAATGCAATCCATTGATGTATTGTTAACTGTATTGATTCTAAGAGATTATATTGATATATTACAAAACTCTAACTGAAGTCAGGTCATGAATGATAAGAAGAATGCTCCTCTAACCTCATGCCCTTTATTTTGAATGTCACTCTTGTTTTCTGTCGGTGGTTATTTCCTATAGAGCATACACTTGATGGTAAGCTTGATTGGCTTAAAGAGAGGCTTTCAGTAAAAGAATTCTCTTATACGTATGGAGTTGATTACATCAAAGCCTTTTCTCTATTAACCAGTATGAAGTCCAGGTGAACCAAAAGTTGGCTTATTTGTGAGTTTGATATGACCAATACTTTCTTATAATATAATTTCAATTAGGAGATTTTTATGTCCCAACCCCAGGTACCTAGAAGGCTTTTGTAATAAAAATTTTATACGCTAAATCATGCATGGAAGGCAGCAAGAGAAGGGAGAAAGATTGTACCTTTGATCCTCTAAGTTTGGAAGGTATTCGTGGCTTTATCTAACATACAACAATAGATAAAATACCTGATTGACAGCAACATAAAAAGAACTGAATTAGAAACTTCAACATTAACTTTAATGAGAACAAAGAGGAGAGAGATATGTACCTTTGAATATATCCACTTTGGAGATCCAAACTTGCTTGCAACATCCTTTTCTTGACAGGAGCTTCAGTTCATTCGGATCCGGATGTTACATTTGGGATTTCTTTGCTTGGGAGTAGCAAATGGCTCCCCTTGAATAGTTGTAGAAGGCATCTTGCTTTTTTCAGAACTTGTAAACAGATTAAAGTAGAAAAGCCAAAGGCAAGCAAAGTTCAGAATGGGAATGTTGGTGATATGCATGCATGTATGCATATGTTAATGATGACAAAAATGTTGTTCTTTTACTATGTTATGTTCAACTAGCAAAGAACGCATTGACAAAAGATAACATGATGAATTTCAAGCTAAGACTATTACGAGTTTATCAAGCTGATGGAGCTAGAAGAAGCTACATAAACAGGAAAATCCAAGTTAAGGATGAAGAGAATACCTGAAGAATCTGAAGATCGAGAATTCTGAGTTATGTAATTTGTTTTTATGAGAGTTGTATGGTGAACATGCATACGCATAGCATGCTACTCCACCTCAACTTCCATTCTCAGCATCAATCAGCCGACTGACTGGATTTACAGTCAATTGATTCTCATCCCACCGACTGTTGACTTTGATCGATCGGCTAATCTTGATGAATGATTGACTCAACGGTCACTTGACAATGGCTACTTTTGGACAACCACTCATCCGACTAGCCACTTAAACCAACTGACTAATTTGTGGTTCAGCCGACTCAAACAAAATTAATCAACTAGTTTGGCATGAGTAGTCATTTGAATGGCAATGCAACTTGGGCCAACTACTGCATCAATTAACATTTGGTAACTTCCTTAGCAGTTAATTTTGAAGTCTTATAAAATTAAAGACAATCCTTTGAATTTCCATTCACTCTTTTACACACTTCAACATTCACTTTACAATCACTCTCTAAATTATAAGTTTCGAGGTGGTGTGGATTTCATTCAGGATGCCAACTTTGTGAGAGCCTTCTTCCAATTTGGAAGAGAAGTTTCACATTATTGGATTCTAGTGTTGCAAAGTGTAATTAATAGAAACCATGGTTTGGAGCAGCTGGATAGTGAAAGGACCGAGTGATTCGATCGGTTAAAATTCTGAGTCGGGACAACCCAGGTCGAGGTTTTTTTACTCGGTTGGGTTCCTTCGTTAAAATACATATGTCCATTAGCGATTGTATTTTTGTCTTATGATTGGACTATCATACATTAGTAGTATTTTTCGTGAACCATAGGCTAAGAGGACCTTAATTGTTCAATCTGATTAATAATGCTTCCGTAATAATGTCTTTAAATAAAAAGGAGTTGCATGGGTTCGTGAGTTGCATGGGTTCGTGAGTGAGGATGATAATTCTTGTCTATCAAATTCAGAGGTACACAATGTGAGAGAAACTATATGAATGAGTCACCTCACGATAGTACACATACTTCAAAGAACTAATGATCAATATAGGATTAGTGGATATTGGAGAATTCGGTAAATAAATCATTTGAAGACATCAAGTGATGGCCACAAGGAGTTCATGCATATAACACGGTTTAAAGATGAGTGTACAAAATTTCAATGCCGAATCGAGATAAAACCAATGTAGACCTCCTTAAAAAGACTTGATTGGAAGTACATGGAGAGCAAGCGCAACAGAGGCAAATTCCTTAGTAGTGTCACGGGATTACAAAAATCCCTGGGTACTGCCCAATGTTTTTTTACTTTACTATTGTGCGCATATCGTATGTTGTTAATGTGACACCAGTGTCGCATTCTATGAATGCATTATGGCCTTATATCGCATGCTGAACCTACGACATGCATGTAATCCCCTGGAAACTTATGCCCTTCCATGTAGGGCTTCTTCGCATCAGGCTTTTTGCTCACGCACCAGAGGAGCCCGAGTCGCCTCCTCAACCCTCGCCTTGGGTGCTCCCTCTCACCCTCTGTCGCAGCCTCCTGGTACTTAAGCCCCTAGTGCTCCCTCTCACCCTCCGCCACCGCCTCCTCACTTCCCTCTTGTCGACGATGTGTCTCCCTTATGTGTTGTGCCTTCATCGTTGATGCTCTTCCATCTTTCTCCAAGCCCTAGGTACAAACGGAATTGTCTTAGGTGTTATGTTAGGGTTTGGTTAGTATGTAAAACATGGTTTTTTTATCAAATTGTTGTTCTAGTGTTCTTGGATTAACATTTTCGTACATATAAATCCATTGCAATCATGTGTTAAGTTGGAATGGATCGGATTTATTGCATGCCACTTTGAAGGGTACTATTGGTGACTCGTCGAACACCAATGTATATGGTTTGGGTAAATGTCGAGCATTACCAACGATGAGTCGTTGAATTTTATTCATCAGAAGTTCAACTTGGAAAAGGACAACCATCTAACTAAATTGTCACATCGCATCCCATGCAGGGCAGGTGAAGAGCCAACGTTGACGTCCATTGTGGACGATGATGATGTACAAGGTGTATTTGTATATGCCCAAACTATTCGAAAATCAGCACCAACTAATATTATTATTGAGAGTCAGTCGAGTTCGTATGTGGTGTTGAATGTTGATGATGCGGAGGAACGCCTCCCTTTGGGTTCTTCCGTTGTTCATAGCACCAGTGACCCTATACAGCATCCAACACCAGTTCACAAATTCATAAGCGATGCTCTCTTGAGAAAAGTTAATTGTGCCATGGATGATGTCATCCCTAGGGTAACGGACAATGAGTTGGAAGAGAGCAGCGACCATAAGCTTGATGATAATATTATCGTAAACGACCAGACACGAGCGGATGAACCCATTCCCAAAAAATTTTGCCACATGTACTATTTTTTGGGATTAGAGGATGTGATAGTCGTGCAATATTTGAGGATGATTTTCGAAAGAAGTCTGGGCTCGACAGTTTTGGTGACGAACTTCGAAAGGGCAGAACACTCAAGAGTAAGGACGATTTGATTTATGCTATGAAGAAACATCACATCCTTACACACTATAATTTCATGATTAAAGAATCGACCACATTGGTCTGATCTATTCTCTGCACCATGCAATCGAAGGGTTGTCTTTGGTTTCTATGTGGTCATTTCAGGAGGTTCGACGGTATGTAGGTGATCTCCAAGATTAGAGGCTCGCACGCTTGTATAAACTCAACAGTTAATCAGGATCATCCTCAATTAGACAGTAATTTCATGACTAGATAACATTGGTGAAAGATGGCCCCACTATTCCAGCGTCGCATTGCAGAGCTCACACTCACGAGTTGTACAATTATTGGGCTACGAAAAAAAGTGTGGGATGCTAGGAGAAAAGCAATTGGAATAATCTTTGGCGATTGGAAGAAGTCCTGTGCGAAGATGTTGTATTGCTACACGCATTGAAGGATGCCATTCCGGGGACTGAAATAGACACATACCATACGAAACACTTAAACCCGCAGAAACCCCATTGGCATAGATTTCAACGTTGTTTTTGGGCCTTCGGCCCTTGTACTGAAGCTTTCAAACATTGTAAGTCGTTGATAAGCATTGATGGGACTCATTTGTACAAGTGCAAGCAGAAATTGCCGATTGTATGTGGAGTGGATGGAAATAAGCACGTTGTACCTCTTGCATTCGGGATAGTTGACGAGGAATCCATCCCTACTTAGAGATGGTTCCTTTCGTCGGTCCGCATTAAAGTAGTCGGAATGCGTGATGGGTCTATATGTGTCATTTCTGATCGTCATCCTGGTATAAAATCTGCAATGAATGATGTTGATGTTGATTTCTTACCACATTTTGCGGACTGATGATTTTGTTCTAGGCATATCGCAAGCAATTTCAACAGTGCACTCAAGAACAGCTCTATGAAGTTATTGGTACATGCAGCAGCTCTAAAATGTCTACCATGAAGTTTGCTTACTTCATAAGAAATTTGCAGGAATGGAACCCGAATGCTAGTAGGTGGTTTTCCACGAACGACTGATGGATGGAGAAGTGGACTCTAGCTTATAATGTTGGGTATATATTCGGCATATGATGAGAAATCTAAGTGAAAGTTATAATACAGTACTTAAGAGTGTAAGGTGTTTGCCCATTGTTGCAGTAATCGTGAAGACTTTCTATAATTGCATCTTATACTTCAACGAGCGAGCAGATGAGGCTACCGTTGCACTCGTTGTCGGTCAAAAATTCACGAAACCTGCAACAATTGAACTATAGAAATGGAGTGCAGTTGCAAATAGACACGGAATAATGTGCATACAACGGCCACTGAACTTGATTTTTGAGGTTTTGAGCGGTGCCCGACGCATACAATTTGGGGTTCGCGGCTGCAAAAGATACACTGTGAACCTGGTGAAGCATACATGAACATGTAATAAATGGCAAATGTAGCGCATTCCATGTTCTTATGCTATCGGTGCCATTTCCCAATGGCGGTCAGAGATAGATACATATGTTGGAGAATGGTACACATGGGAGAATCAACTCAAGGTGTATGAAGGTAGGTTTTTTCATATTGGCGATTGGGATACATGACCTTCATTAAAGTACCATGAATTGCATCCCGATAAACTACATAAGCGTAGCAAGGGTCGTCCACGGTCAACAAGGATTCATAATGAAATGCATGTTAGGGATATCCTACGGTAAAATACACGTTCGGTGTGTGGTGTTCTAGGTCATAGCAATCGATGTTGTCCTAATAAAAACACGCGGGCATCCACCTCATAGGCTTCTACGTCTAATGTGCAACCTTCAGCGAGGAACAAAAATAAATGTGGCACATGTGGAGGTGAAGGTCACAACAAAAGAAAATGTCTTGTTTTGAGTAAGTTTGGTGATTTTTAGGTAGACTCCCGTTCGTAACATTGTTTAATTAATACAAGTAGCTTATTATTTTTCTTATTGGATACATTTCTGTGTGTTACATTGTTTAGTTAATACAAGTAGCTTACTATTTTTCATGTCTCTTTTGCATATTCTAATTTCATGGATGTTGATTGCATATGGATCATGGACCTCTTGACATATCGGTATTGACACAGCAGGAGTGACATTGTTCGCGTCGTGTCTGGGCAGGCGACGTAGGTGATTTAAGCCTTCTCCGTTAATAATAGCATTTTTTACCTATGTCTTGTATATTTTTATAAATGCAGACCTCGTCATAGCTATGTTGTCATCGATGTGAGACACATGTGCGATGTATTCCTCTGGACAAGCGCGTCCATCCCTACGTAACGCATGCCGAGTATGGAGGGGTGATGAATATGCATTTCGTCATCTTTATTAATTTATTTTAGCTTAAAATTCCTTCTTAAACACCTATAAATATTAATAGATCTATGTTTTTATAATTCTCTATTCTTTTGTATATATTATATAATTATCATTGTTTTTTAACATAAAATAAAGAAAGAAAGAAAGAAAGAAAAAATAAAGAACAATAAAGACTGTATATATGCAATAAATACAGGCTGACTCTGACCCCGAGAGAAAGTCAAGACTTGACCTGATAGACAAGGAATAAAGTAGGGGGAGATAAGGCCTGTTGTAGGAAAATAAAGAAAATCAATCTTCATTCATCACTACTCATCACTTGTATACATTGTACATATATGTAATTATTCCTTATTCTATTTTATTTATCATCAAATTCATCTCAAATACAAATATTTTCTTCGAGGAAATTGTACATGAAAATTAGTTGTAAATATTAAAAATAATTGCAAGAAAAGAACCTGTACATAGATAAAATAATGACACTTTGAAAAAGCCGCAAAGCTCAACTTGTCATACCCATGTCTTCTCCATAAAAACTCAAAATAAAGAAAACTCACTTTTATTGTACTCTAAATTAAATAAGCTTTAAAATGAAAGTTGTTTCTTTTAACTTATTTCCCCTGTTTGAATTTTATTTGTATATAAGTCAGTTGTGGACATGTGTTGCCTTGTGGATTATTTAACAATTTCATTTGAGCATGTGTTGTTTCCTTTAATTGCATTTAAGTCTTATCTGAACTGTGGAACGTGTTTTGCATGTGTTATTTCTGGAAATTTGCAATAAAGTCCTTGCTAGTTTGTGTTACTGTTTGCCCCTGCTTAATAAAATAATCACCATTTAGTCTATGTCAGCGCATGTGACCCTTGCATTTCTCATTTTATTCTGAATTTAGTCCTTCAAATAATTATTTCTTGTAGTTTGGTCCTTGTGAGCAGGTAGTTTATTTGTTTGTTAATTGTGTTTAATAATTAGTTAACCACTATCATTAATTCCATAAAAATCACATTAGTTCCTGCTAATCTCTCCTATTGCCAATATTTGTGTATTTGCATTTCAATTAGCATTACTATTTTTAATAATTCAAAAACATCAGTTAAATTCTATGTTTGTAATAAAAATTTAATAAAAAAATAAAAACTTTTTGAAAAAATCTAAAAAAAATAATTGTTTGTTATCACGTGCTTTATTTTCTGTACAAATTTCATTTTTAAATTCCTTATAAAAATCAAAAAAATAGCAAAACTCTAAAAACACAAAAAAAAATTATTAAAAAACACACAAAACTACAAAAAAAATTCATAAAATAGCTCTTTGCAAAGCTTGAAAATTTTCCTTTCTGTCTGTGTTTGTTTCTTTGATTTTTACTTCTATTTCTATTTTAAAAACCCAAAAACATTTTCATTAGTCTCTTTTTTCTTTATTTCAAGTTTTTTATTGTTTTGAAAATCTTAAAAAAAACTAAAAATCCTCAAAAATTCACAAAAACAGTAAAAATTTATTAAAAAACAAAAAAATTATTTGATTTTTCCGCATATTTTTACCATATTTTAAAAATACAAAAAGAATGTTTTCCTTACATTTTCCTTTGATTCCTTTTATTATTTTGTTTTAAAAAATACAAAATCAGAAAACCACAAAAATATAAAAATTAAAATTCCTTAAAAAATACAAAAACAAAAAAATCCCATAAAAATTGAGTAGAAAACTGAAAATATTCCTTCGCTTATTTCTTTGATTTTTCATTGATTTAAATAATTATCGGGATTTGTAGCCTCCCTAAGTTCGATCATGTACGATATACAGGTAAATAAATAGCAATTTTTCTCTTGCTAGCATTTCTTAGTTTTATTTTATTTTGACTTGAGAATTGAAATAAATAAAAATATTTGTTTGAGGGAAGTTTAGGGTTACCTTGGCATTTGATTCTCATTAATAAATTAAATCTATGAAATTCCTGGATAAAAAATGACGTCGTTGCCGGGGAGGCACAGCGAGGGTAGCTAGGTTTCTTCTTTTGCCAGTTATTCTTAAATTTTGTATATATCTATGTTTTCTTTTGTTTTTTCTCTCTTATTTTCTGTCATTTTTCTGCTTTCTTTTATTTGCTCTATTTTCTCATAACTAGTATCTGACATACTCTTTTGTTTTCTGTTTCTGCGAGGGCTCGACGAGCGGGGACGGCATTCTTAAGAGCACCGATGCACCCGCGTGAAGCGGAGGCGGCTCATTTCTTCATCGAAAGGAGCAGAAGACTTGGCAGAACTTGGAGCATTTATACATTTTTTTGTTTTCTTTTTAGCATTTTATTTTTCATTTTATTCTTGTAATAATTTGTAATAATTTTTAAGCGGTTCCCTCTTTTTCTGTTTTCTTGGACATTAGACATTTTTGTGGATTGCGAGGTCTATTTCACCAAGTGTCACTGCACTTGGGGACCTCACCAGTTTTTGTTTTCTTCATTTTTAGTTTTATTTGTTATCTCACAGTTTTCATATGCTTGATCCCTTAAAAGTAGGTTCTATTTTCTTGCTTGAGCTAGGTTAATATATAGGTCCAAAGTCTTTAAATAAGAATATATGTTCCCATAGAGTAGAACGTGGCCTGGACTTAGTCAAATAATTGGTTCTTACCTGTTAATAGAAGTTACTGCTAAGACGCTTCTCTGGTGTCATTTAGGTTAGCTTTTTATTTTTATTTTTTTTATGCGAGGATTATTTTACATGTAGATTGTTGGCGCAAGGTACACATCTCTTACTCTGCATGCATCATTGATTTTCGTCACATCGGCTTTTCAGATCTCCTCCCTGGTTTTTCTCATTTAGGATTAAAAAGGAATTGGAAAATTCGTTAGATCGATTCTTTGAAAAAAAATCAAAAAAAACGATAACCAAATAAAATTGGGACTGTTAATCATACTTGACCTAAAACTAAACGTAACGACTATCATCATTGTTTTGGGGAGAGGAACCCCCTCATTGTTGCAGGTACTTACCTCCAAACAGAGTGGGTGAAGACGTTGTCATAAGGATAGAGCCTAAATTCATGTACTTGTACCCTAAGCATATGTACATCATTCTTCGGTATATGGTCGCAGTTGCAACCACTTGTCTCGGACCTTAGAAAATCGTTTTGGTGTACTCCGTCTCTCATCTCCCTTTGTTCCTGATATAACTCGACATCCCTAGTTGTTGTGTTGAATTATGGTTTCAATAGAAACCCTACTCTGAAGTCGTTGACGTCGACAATGAAAATTAGGATCCAAGAAACCCTAGGACTGAATCTAGATCGTGAACTTGAATAATACATAATAATAGCCTATAAATATTCAAGAACAACTAAGATTAGAACTTGCTATGTCAATCGAATCTCAAATAAATCAAGAACAGAAAATCAATCCTCGAGAACCGAACCCGTTTTGATACCATGTTAGAAATCGAGAATGTGGAAGCGTAATATCAGAGAAATATAATAAATATGAAGAAACACCGGGATGTTAACGTGGAACCCTACTCCGTGAGGAGCGGGATGAAACTACGAGGGTTTATGTTGCATTCAACTTTCTCATCTACAATGGGTGTGGTGCTTCTTATATAGCTTCCACTGAGTCTCCAAGTCTGTCAAATACTAGATGTGGGACTAAACCATTGGATGTAGTAATTGGAACCTGGAGGGATCCAGTTACCCATCACTACATGTCGCATATACTCCAACAAAAGCCTTCCCCCTATCTGAGGTCTCCTCTCGACCACGATTTAGATCAAATCATACACTTCTTATTTGGAAATCGGGAGAGGGCACCTCTCTTCGCTCATTTTTCAGATTTGAAAGACCTTAGTTTTTAAAAGATGGGTTCAGAGACTTGGTTGTCGATCATTGGACTACGCATACTACATCGGGATATGCGGTTGTCGGATTGACTCAGAAGCTAAATCGACTGTGAAAGAGATTATGTCAGCTTAGGAAAGATACCAGGGAGTTGCGAACCATCGTACGTCAGCAGAGATGGAGGTTTTGAGACTTGATAATGAGGAGGATGTCAAGGACTTGGGGGAGGAAGAACTGAAGCAGAGAACATACAAAAAAATGGCAAAACCTTCTCCCACTATAAGTAGAGTCGGCTACATGGATTCTTGCTCAAATCCATATTGAAAGATTCGACTATTTTTTTATGGTGGTTGTTGTCTACCTAAAGCAACCCCCACAAGGGGGGACTTGAACCCTACTCTTTTGGGTGGTAGGTACAATGCACTACCACCAGACCATTTAAGTGGGCACAAGAAGAGAACATACTATTTGAAAATAATTGCAGAGGAAAATAAGAAAGATGTGACTGAATAGAGACAAGGATCCAAGATGAAGTGGCTTAAGAAGGGCGACGCTAACTCAAAGTTCTTTCATAGGGTGGCTAGTATAAGATGCAGACATAACTTGTTGCAAGCAGTAGTTGTGGATGGCAGACAAATCAAGGGAGACCGGGAGATTGGTGGAGAACTAGCTTCTTCTCTTCATGGATCTCTCGTAGATCTGTGAGTCATCATTGAAGATGGGTGGGAAGTGGCTCTCCAACCATCAGTATGGAGCATGCCAACATGCTTACGCATGCTTTTTCCCTTGTATAAGTAAAAAACAACAGTGTGGAATCTGAACGCGGGTGGTGCACCTAGTCTTTTTCGAATTCCAACAGGTAGAAGTCTGGAGGGCATAAAAAACATTAGGATAGCTGCGAGAGCGGCCTTCACAAGAATAATACTCCCTCCATGAGAGAGAATCAGTGCCTTTTAACCAGATAATTTTCTCTCCATCTTCTCCATAATTGGTGGTCGATCAGACATCCACAATATACCACTTGTAAGTGGGAGACCTAATGGTAAATCAGGCCAAGACACACCGAGCATGCATTTGGTGAAAGGGAGACAGTAACCTTGCCTTCGCATAATGATGGTTGATGCAGTTGAAATTTAGGGAAGAATTATTGAGGGGTGAGAAAAGAAGAATTAGTGTAAGGGGTTAGAGAGAAGCACGCCAAGCTACGTGGGAGGGGAGAAGAAGAAGATAAAGGACGAGAATGGAATTGGAGGATTAAAGAGGAGAAAGAAAATTGAAGGGGAAAGGAGGATAAATTGGAGGATAAAAGAGGGGAAAGAAATTCAAAAGGGAAAGGAGGATAAAGCCAATGACTGCTCAATTATTACTTCATTTCATGTTCTTATTACAAATGAGTAGGTAGCTTTATATATGGATTTAACACATTAAAAGATGCAACCTTTCACCTAAAAACACATACAAATCTATTGAGATATTTTCTATCTTTTATCTCTTTTATTAGTTTCTATTCTTTCCGTCTTCATTATGTAATTTACCCAATGGGTCTCTCCTCTATAAAAGAGAACCCTAGGACCTCATGAGAATGCAATTCATTATTTTCCCTCAACATGGTAGAAGAAATTCCTTTAAAAATTAAAGGAAAGTTTTACAAAGCAGCCGTGAAACCTGCTATGCTCTATGGATCTGAATGTTGGCCTGCGAAATATAGACATGTGCAGAGAATGGTTGTAGCAGAAATGAAAATGCTAAGGTGGATGCGTGGACACACACGTAAAGATCGGATTCGTAATGAGGCAATCAGAAAGAAAGTTGGTGTAGCTCCTATCGAGGATAAGATGCGAGAAAACCGCTTAAGATGGTTTGGTCATTTGCAAAGAAGATAAGCTGATGCACCAGTTAGGAGATGCGAGTGTTGGGATATTGAGCCGGCTAAGAGAGGGCGAGGACGGCCTAAGAAGTGTTGGAAAGAGACTATACGAAGGGATCTTAGTTTTTTAGATATAAGCCCGGGAATTACCCCAACATAGATCTGAATGGAGGCGAAGAATCCATGTAGTCGACCCTACTTAATTGTGGGAAAAGGTTTTGTTGTTGTTGTTGTAACATGGTATCAGAGCGACCATCCAAGAACGGAGCTCTCGTAGCCCACCATGCCCTAAACCCCACCTGCAACCTCCTTCGTGTTGTGCGCCGCCGTTGCACCTCCTCGCAACCGCACCGCACGTCGTCGCCTTCCCTTCAACGATAGCCCAATGGCACCGTGGGCAGCCCAGCATGCCTCTGCGCAACTGCGGAGTGCCCCAGCACGTCGTTGCACCTCCGAGCACCGTCATCGGCATGTTGTTGCGCATTGTAGCGCATCCTCACGCGACTATGTACGCCACCAACGGCCTCTCCTCTCCATCGCCAAACTGAACTCTGAGACGGTCTGATTTTGACCAAAAAAGGATATTCTAGACCAATAAATCTCGTTTTTTGGCTCTACCACAGCTTGAGGAGTAACAAGGATGGTTGTATGAGTCTACACGTACAACCTAACCTTCATATGATCATGTAGACTTGCTCGATTCGGTCTACTTCCACAGTCGAGTTCTATTTTTCAGCTTCTTTCATCATGTCAGAAAATAAGGGTGATGTCTTCTCTTCGTCTAGTGCCTTCAAGGGCCCGGCTCCCATCGTGAAGATGGACGGGACTAACTATGAGTTGTGGTCTATGCAGTTTCTGACCCTTATACAGTGCAACAACAAAGAACACATTTTGCCAAAGCCAAAGCCGACGGAAAATACAGGGGACAATACTTCGTGGAAGAAAGATGATGCGCATGCGCATATTTGGGTCTCTAGGATCCTCACCACAGAGATAGCCAATGATATTGTGAACCAGCCCATCGCTACAGCGATGTGGGATATATACCATCCACTTATGCTCAATTGAAGAACGAGGCCAAGATTCTTCAGCTTCAGTTTGACATATACATAGCAAAGCAGAATGGTCGTCCATTGCACATGTTCTACTCCTCGCTTCATGGCATGTTCGAGAAGCTTCATAGCTTCATGCCAATTACGACCTCCACAGAGAAGCAGATGGCATACAAGACCTCCATGATGGTTGGAGTTTTCTTTGTTGCGCTTGACCTAGAGTATAAGGCAGCATGAGCACATCTCCTTATTGAAGCGACCATACCTTCCATAGAGGAGGCCCACAGTCGTCTCAGCGGGCTTCTTATTCCACATGTTGCCACCACACAACCTTCCTCAGCGATGGCTGCTTCTCGCAGCAGAAAAGGTTTTACTCAATTTAAAGTATGTAGTCCCCGTGATAGAGGTGGTGGACGTCAGCGTGTTCCCTACACTTACTGTCATCGTCCAGGACACTTTCAGGATACATGCTATCAGAAGCATGGATACCATGCATCTGCTCGAGTGGTAGAGCAGATTGAGCCTTCAAACACTACAGCTCCTAAGGCAGATGCCATTGTCTCTCGTATATGGGAGATCATGACTCCGGTGGCTGGAACTACTACTACAGAATCCACAGATACTGCAGCTGCAGCTGCAGCTAGGGGTTCTTCGAGCTCCTCAGGTACCGTATACGCTTTTACTCGTTGTAGCAGTGCATATATGACATAGTGGATCATGGACTCCGGTACTTCTCACCATCTTTGTGGAGACAAAGCCCAGTTCAGGTCTTACAGATCTATATCCCCTAGTAGATGGGTCGTCATTACGAATGGAGTTCACTTACCTATCACAGAACAGTGGGAGATGCATTTGATGCCATCCATGCGTTTGCATAATGTTTTATATGCTCCTGATTTTCAGATGAGCTTGCTTTCTATTAGTCGGATTACAAAGGATTTGCAATGTCGTGCCACTTTTGTACCATCTTCTCTTGTGTTTCAGGATATACTCACAGGCAGGGTGATTGGATGTGGCCGTGAGCAGCGGGGGCTCTACAGACTGGTCCAGCCTCCTCATGCTAGTACCTCTTACTATTCCTATTGGACCAGTCTCACCGTACCTGTGGCAACTTCGTTTTGGCCACCTTCCTCTACAGAAGTTGTGTCATATCTTCCACAGATCTCCACACGTTCTTCCTTCCAGTGCAAGGCTTGCCAGCTTGGGAAGCATCGCCGTTCTTCATTTCCAACTCGTCAGAGTCGGAGCAATTCTCAGTTGTTTGGGCTCCTTCACTTAGATATCTGGGGTCCGAGTTGTGTCCATGATCACCAGGGATACCGTTTTTATCCGATTGTTGTAGATGACTATTCTAGACTTTCTTGGATTTTCTTGTTAAAGTAAGTATGAGGCTAGATCTGCCTTTAAATTATTTATTAATGAGATAAAGAATATTTTTTTATGCTACTATCAACTATTTACGTTCTGATAATGCAGCAATATTCCTTACAGGATGAGCAGGTATCCTCTCAAGAGGGAAACTTACATATTCAAGAGATGGCAGATGATCTCGATGTACATATTACTCAGCGAAAGTAGAGACGTACTTGTGCTTCATATCCTCTTGCAAGCCAAGTTTCTTTGAACAGACTTTCAGAGGATTTCAGGAGATTTATCGTGGTACTGTCAGTCGTGGAGATATCACAGATGTATCAGAAGACCATTCAGGACAGTCAGTTGTGTCTTGCCATGGAGGAGATGGTTGTGCTACAGTCGTGTAGCACTTGGAGCCTTGTTTCAGCTCCAATTGCCACATCTGTTGTTGGGTGCAAGTGGGTGTTCATGGTGAAACATCGAGCAGATGGCAGTGTAGATCGCTACAAGGCAAGACTTGTGGCACATGGGTTCACTCAGACATATGGGTGGACTATCAGGATACATTCTCTCCAGTGGCCAGGCACTCTACTCTACGTATATTTCTATCTATTGCTGTTAGAGTAATAGAAAACTCTGATGTGTTATTCCATAGAGCCCTCGGGTCTCTTATATAGAGAGAAAACCCTTGGGTAAAATACAGAGACGTACAATATATAAATAGAAAATATGAAACAGTACATCCCAACATATATAAGCCTCTACACTCCCCCTCAAGATGGAGCATAGATATCTATCATGCTCAGCTTGGAAGAACATCTCTGAAAAGATCCTCTGAGCAATGGCTTGGTGAATATGTCAGCAGACTGGTCCTCTGAACTGACATGAGAAGTGGAAATGAAGCCCTTCTGAATCATGTCCCTAGTATAATGACAATCCACCTCGATGTGCTTTGTTCTCTCATGAAAAGCTGATTGTTGGCAATAAACAATGCTGCCTGATTGTCACATTGAAGATTCATAGGCAAGGGGACATCTACATTCAAATCTTCTAAGACTGCTTTAACCCACATCATTTCTGTGCTTGCTTGTGCCATGGCTCTGTACTCGGATTCAGCACTGGATCTCGCCACAACAGTCTGTTTCTTGCTTTTCCAAGAGACTAAAGAGCTTCCTATGAAGATAGCAAATCCAGAAGTAGACTTACGATCCCTTGGACATCCTGCATAATCTGCATCTGCACAAGCTGAAATAGACAGATCTGTATCTTTCTTGAATAGCAACCCTGTGCCTGGAGAAGACTTCAGATATCTCAATATCATATACAAGGCATCCATATGAACTTGCCTCGGCTGCTCCATAAATTGACTCACCCGGTTTACTGCAAAGGCAATATCCGGTCGAGTTATAGTAATGTATAAGAGCTTACCCACCATCTCTCTGTACCTTCTTTTGTCCACCTCCTCGGTATCATCGTCGTACAGCTTCATGCTTGGGTCCATAGGCGTACTTGAAGGTCTGCATCCAGTCATTCCTGTTTCAACTAGCAAGTCTGTGACATATTTTCTTTGAGTCATCACCATTCCTTGTGCATTTCTTGCAAACTCTATCCCCAGAAAATATCGTATCGTGCCCAGATCCTTCGTAATGAACTGGCTTCCCAACAGGGACTTGGTTATCTCAATCCCCTGAGCATCATCTCCTGTAACCAAGATGTCATCAACATATATCATAACAACAACTGTACCTCTAGGAGTCTTCTGGACGAACAGTGAATGGTCCGCATTTGATCTCCTGAATCCCTGTCGTTCAATTAGCTGGGAAAGCTTCTGGAACCATGCTCGGGGACTCTGTTTGAGGCCATAGATAGCCTTATGAAGTCTGCACACCATCTGAGTCTCCCCCTCAGCAGCAAACCCTGGTGGCTGCTGCATGTAGACTTCCTCCTGTAGGTCACCACACAAGAAAGCATTCTTGACATCAAGCTGGAAAATGGTCCAGTTACGTACCACAGCAACAGATAGGAGGATGCGAAGAGTGGAGTGTCTCGCCACTGGTGAAAAAGTATCCAAATAATCTACCCCATACGTCTGGGTAAATCCCCGTGCTACAAGTCTGGCCTTGTATCTGTCTAGACGTCCATCCGCATGATATTTTACCGTAAACACCCACTTGCAACTCACCACGGAGGCACCTGGAGGAATGGGGACAAGAGACCAAGTCCCTCTAGATTGCAAGGCACGCATCTCCTCCTCCATGGCTAGACGCCAGCAATCAATCTTCATGGCATCCTGATATGTCTGTGGAATCTCAACTGACGAGACAGCAGCTGCAAACTTCTGGAAATCCCCACTGAGACGATGAAATGAGACGTGAGAGGCAAGAGGATATGAAGCACACTGTCTTCGCTGCTTCCTGTGAGCAATGGGCCGATCCAAATCATCCATGACTGTGTTGACCGGGTGATCCTCCTCCTGTAGTAAAAGCTCCTGCACAGGTGCATTGTCTAACCCATCATTAGTGTTAACATCAGAACATACCTGAGGCGTGTTGGATGGTTGACATGTAGCTTGAGCAGGGCCTGGCCGCCTTGTATAGAACTTAGTAAAAGGTACAACTGGAGGTGGTGGCGGGGGTGGTGGTGGTGGTGGTGGTGGTGGATGTGTTGGTGGAGTAGAGGATTGACCCAGGCTTGGAGGTGGAGGCACATAGACATTGGAATCTGTGCATGTGAAGGAGACCAATCTGTCACCTGCAGGTGAGAAGTACATGACAGGTTCGAAAAATGTAACATCTGCACTCACATAATACTTGTCATGAACAGGGTCATAGCAACGGTATCCTTTCTGTGTCCTGGAGTAGCCCACAAAAAGACACTTGATAGCCCTAGGAGATAGCTTATCAAGCCCTAGAGATAAGCGGTGGACAAACGCAACAGTGCCAAAGACCCGAGGTGTAAGTGTAAACAAATCTTTGTCGGGAAAAAGAACAGATATTGGAGACTTTTCCCCAAGAACAGTTGTAGGCATTCGGTTGACTAGATAACATGCTGTAAGTATAGCATCCCCCCAAAAGGATAATGGAGCACAACTCTGAATAAGTAATGTGCGAGCAATATCAAGGAAATGTCGATGCTTCCGTTCTGCAACCCCATTTTGTTGAGATGTGTAAGCACATGTGGTTTGGTGGATAATGCCTTTAAAAGAAAGGAAGCGAGCAAGTGAACGAGTGCAGAACTCCAATGCATTGTCAGTACGCACATACTTAACAGTAGATGAAAAAACATTTTGAACTTCATTGATAAGATTTTGAATAACACTTCCTGCTTCAGATTTATTTTTAAGAAGGAAAGTCCAGGACACTCTAGAAAAATCATCAACCACAACTAAATAGAACCTGTGCCCCTGATGATCTGGGACACGACTTGGACCCCAAATATCTATGTGAAATATTCAAATGGGGAGCGACTGCTCTGACTCTGACAACTGGGGAAGCTAGACCGATGGTGCTTCCCTAACTGACATGCTTCACAACGAAAAGAAGAACTCGGAGAGATCTGAGGCAGGAGGTGACGCATTTTCTGTAGCGGCAGGTGACCAAACCGAAGATGCCAGGTATACGGAGATACGGAGCCCTGGGAATGCAGTGAGACGCCAGCGTAAGAGTTTCGGACGAGACGATAGAGGCCATTGTGCTCAGAGCCACAGCCAATCACCCTGCCCGTTAGTATGTCCTGAAAAATAACAGACGATGGGTCAAAAATAGCACGACAGTGCAAATCACGTGTAATCTGACTAATGGATAAGAGGTTCATAGAGAATTCTGGAGCATGAAGAACATTCTGTAAGTGCATAGAGGGTAGCAAAACCGTCTCCCCCTGACCGATGATAGGGGAATGAGTGCCATCAGCAATGAGTACAGAGCGACCAAGCTGAATAGCTCTGTAGGACTGCAGAATATCTTTCTCACGGCAGAGATGATGGGTAGCTCCAGAGTCGACAATCCATCCTGCGAGATCATGACTATGAAATGAGACTGAAGGACTACCTGAGGCACTGGCTGAAGCAGATGTACTAGCTGACGCCGAGACCGCAACATCAGAAGCTTCAGCACCCTCTGACGGTGACTGTGGCATGATATCACGAAGCCGTGCCACTAGCTCCTCGAACCTGTGATCTGGAGTAGATGCTGGTGGACCCTGAACATGATCAGCGACACGTGCAGAAGGAGGGAAGCCATGCTTGGAATAGCATGTATCCTCCGAATGACCAGTACGACGACAGAATGAGCACGTAGAGCGTATGCGACCTCCGCGGCCACGTCCACCACTTCCTCTGCCGCGAAATGAGGGCGAACCACCACGTCCCCTGGAAACTGCCATTGCCGAGGGAGGTGCAGTCGCTGTATTCGATGGAACAGGTACACGACTGAGCCTCCTGTATACTTCTTCCATCGGTGGGATGGTGGCATCTGCAAGGATCTGAGAGCGTGCTGCCTCGTACTCAGGGTCAAGGGCAGCAAGTAATACGCCAACCATAGTGCGTTGTGGAACGTCTTCTGCTGTTCCGGCGTGGCTGTGAGCGGAATGGTGCTATAGAGCTTCTCGAACATTCCACGAAGCGACGTGTACAGGGAATGAAGAGGCCTCCCATTCTGCTTCGTGGTAAAGATATCATGCTGCAACTGGAGCATCTTCGTCTCGTTGCGTACTTGAGAGTACGTCGTGGCCAAAATATCCCACATCGCCTTGGCATTGGGCTGATGGAGGACATCATTCGCTATCTCCGTCGTGAGCGTTCCTGAGAGCCAAACTTTGGCATACGCATCATCAGCCTCCCATGAGGCATATATTCCTGTCTTCTCCGACGGTTCATCCTCGGTAAGAATATGCTTCTTACCACACGACTTCATAAGACTGAGGAACTGCATAGCCCACAGTTCGTAGTTTGTCCCGTCCATTTTGACGATTGGTGCCGAACCTTTGAAGGCACCTATGGCGGGCATATCGACCTTTTGTTCTGACATACTGCCGGAGAAGAACAACTAGTGATAGACCAAGAAAATGTTGTCTACCAAGACCTTTGTGGATTCAAGTGCATATGTAGACGTTATGCACTTGAACCCATCATCTAGCGGAGAAAGACCGGAGGAGAGAGGTGCCCCGGTGACAACCCGAGGCTGTGCAAGCCTCGGCGATAGAGAGAGGCGGCAGCGAGGGGTACTCGGCGGTTGGGCTGGGCACCGCTGGCGGCTGGAGGGTGCCTGGCGGAGGGCTGGCGGCGCCGGGGGCGACTGGAGAGCCCGGCGAAGGGCTGGGGGATCCCGGCGGAGGACCCGGCGGAGGGCTGGGGTCCGGCGGCGGAGGGCTGGGGGCCCTGCGGAGGGATGGACTGGCGGCGGCGGCGGGGGGGGCGGATGGAGGGAAACCCTAGGGTTAGGGTTTTGGCTCTGATACCATGTTAGAGTAATAGAAAACTCTGATGTGTTATTCCATAGAGCCCTCGGGTCTCTTATATAGAGAGAAAACCCTTGGGTAAATTACAGAGACGTACAATATATAAATAGAAAATATGAAACAGTACATCCCAACATATATAAGCCTCTACAATTGCAGTGACATAGGATTGACCCATCTATCAGCTTGATGTAAAGAATGCTTTTCTTTATGGTGCCCTACAGGAGGAGGTTTACATGCAGCAACCACCTGAGTTCATTGTTGAAGAGGATTGTCAGAAGGTTTGTAAGCTTCACAAGGTGTTCTATGGCCTTAAGCAAAGTTCAAGAGCATGGTTCCAGAAGCTCTCGGACTTGATAAAGCAACAGGGGTTTGTAAGATCGATTGTCGATCATTAAATATTTGTTCAAAGGACTCAGAGATGTATAGTTGTCATATTTGTGTATGTTTATGATATCAGTGTTATAGGGTATGACGAGCAGGGCATCCAGTCTGCTAAGTATTTTCTAGGTCATCAGTTTGTGACCAAGGACCATACTAGCCTACGCTACTTCCTTGGACTGGAGTTCGCCAGGAACCAACAAGGTCTTGTGATGACCCAGAGGAAGTACGTTACATATCTTCTCTCTGAGACAGGCATGGCAGATTGCAGGTCTGTCACTACTCCTAAAGACCCAAGCATGAAGCTCTATGATGATGACACTGAGGAGGTCGACAAGAAGAGGTACAGGGAGATTGTTGGGAAGCTTCTTTATGTAACCATCACTAGGCCAGATATATCCTTTGTAGTGAGCGAAGTGAGTTAGTTCATGGCAGGGATCGCCATATCGCGATATATCGTCGATATATCGGCGATATATCGGTATCGATAGGTCACCGATATATCGTCGATATGGACGATATCGGATATCGACAGGAGAAAATGCCTTGGTGGATACCGGGTTTCGGCGATATGCGTCGATATATCGCCGATATATCGGCGATTTATCGGTATCGACATTGTATCGAAACGATATCGATACCGATATTTCCTTCCTTGGTTCATGGAGCAGCCTATACAAGCACATATGGATGTTATCACTTGATTATGATGTATCTGAAGCCTCATCTGGTATTGATCTTATATTCAACAGAGGTACATCCCTTGTTGTTACAGTTTGTGTCTATACAGATTATGTAGGGTGTCCCAAAGACAGGAAGTCTACCTCTAGCTTTGTAGTGTTCATAAGGAGTTCCTTGGTATCATGGAAGAGCAAGAAGCAGACAGTGATTGTCAGATCCAGTGTAGAATCAGAATACAAGGACATGGCACAGGCTAGCACAGATATGGTGTGGGTCAGATCTGTTCTTACTGATCTAATTGTTGAGGTAAATCTTCCCATGCACCTCTAATGCGAAAATCGGATTGCTCTTTTCGTCTTCGTTATGTAATTTATCCAACGGATCTCTCCTCTACATGAGAGAATCCTAAGGCCTCATGAGAATGCAACTCATTATTTTTCCTGAACACAAAGGCACATCCAAAGATTGCGACCCTTAGTTTTCACAAAAAAATTAGAAATTACAATAAAATTGCAAAAAAAAATTAGACAGCATCAATTCTCCTCCGCTTTGAAAAACTAATCTCCTGATGAGTTACTTCATCTTCGGGGCCAACGTTGGCGAACCTCATCTAAAAACATTAATCCAATCTTCCAAATTTGAGTTATTTTTTCTTACATTAAGCATTACGTTTATAATTGTTTCCACCAGAGGATGTGCTGGAAATTTTCTATCCCTTCTCTTAAACCAAAAGTCGGGTGGCGACGATGGACCTCGTGCTTTCAGATCCGCACGTAGTGGAGATCCCAATTCAATCAGCGACGATGGTTGTTAAAGTGAGGTCAACATCGGGTGTGGTAGTTGGCACTATGAGGGTTGTGGGGTATGAATAGAGGCACCGGGACTTGCGTGGGTGGTGATTCTGGTGGTGGTGGTGGCTTGAGAAAGGGGACAATTGAGGTGGAGGAGGTAGCAGATCTGAAGCAGGGGGTGCTGACGGCATTTTGGTGGCGGAGGGGAGGTTGCTGAAGGGCTGGTGGAATTGACGGTGGGATTGGGGTGGTATGGGGGGCTGGAGAAGGCTTCAGACGTGGTGGATGTAGGTCTGAAATTACCTGGACAACAACCCGGAACATGGCCAGAATGTCGTTGTAGGCGACTTTTTCTATTTCTCCTTTGTATCGCATGTAGAACATATCTAGAACTTTATACTCTTTGTTGATAGACCATTCATCAAAGATTGATTGTGTTTCTTCCTTGTCATTTTGCACAGGAATTGTAACAGAGAAATCATCATCTTAAATGAATATGTGTTCACCAAACTTGTGTTGTATTGATGTTTTATGGTGTGAATCTTCATCATAATTGGGTATGTCTTCTTCTAGTCATGAATCCAGCCACAGTTGCACCTTGAAGCTTGATAAAACGTGAGTCATGAATTTCTTTTGTCGGGATCATGAGCCCTGGCCAAGATGGCTCAAGTTGAACATAGTTTTCCAATGCTCGATAGGATCGTCAAATCATAGGAACGATGCATGCTCCATGCTCTGATACCAATTGTTACAGTTAAAATTTAGGAAAGAATTGTTGAGGGGTGAGAAGAAAATAAATTAGGGTAAGGGGATAGAGAGAAGCACGCCAAGCAGCATGGAGGGGAGAAGATAAAGGAGGAGAACTAGATTGGAGGATTAAAGAGAAGAAAGAAATTCAAAGGGAAAAGGAGGATAAAACCAATGTAGACTCAAGTATTATTTCATAAGATGTTCTTATTACAAATGAGTTGGTCGCTTTATATAGGATAAACCCATTAAAAGATGTAACCTTTTACCTAAAAGACACGTACAAATACAAAAGGCACATCCAAAGGTTGCTTGGTTTTCACTTTTCACAAAATTTAAAATTACATTAAAATTCCAACAAAATAAATATTTTAGACTGCATCAGTGGTCTAGAGGTTCCAAGATTGGAGATCGTGAATAAAGCTCCGTTGATGAAATGGGTGGCAAGAATTTGGGGAAACAATGAAGATCTCCGTTGCAAGCCCTTCAGACACATTTATGGTGTACATGCATAGCTTTCTATCTCTCATCGTCCCTCTTTTTCCACTTCGATTTTTTGGAAGGGCATCTACTCCATTCTTCAACAAGCAAGTACTCTTTTCAAAACGGTTTTAGGCGATGGTAACTCCTTTGCCTTTTGGACGGATGATTGGACTGGGGATGGCACTATAGCAGCAAGATTCCCTCGTCTATTTGCTCTCTCTAATTCTCAGGAAGCGCGAGTTGGGGACATTTGGATTGATAATGTGTGGTTGCCTACTTTTACCGATGGATTCTCAGATCAATACGTTTTGGAGTTTGTTAACTGCTAAGGGACACTATACTCTCAATCAACGCTAAGGCTAGGGAGAGATCATTGGACCTGGAGTGATAGAGATTACTCCGTTAACGCCTATAGAAGAGTTGACAGGATGTCGTTATAGGTTCTGACATTTTGGTTAGAGATTGTAAACTTATTTGTAGCTTGAGGTGGCAACCCATATCAGAGTATTCATATGGTTGATGCCTAGAGGGAGAATTCTTACGAGGGATCGTTGGTCCAAATTTAGTGACAATGATAATTATATGTGCCCTCTTTGCGACGCGGCAAAAGAAACCATTGACCATTTTTTCTTTGATTGTGATAGGACAAAAGCTATCTGGCAAAACCTAAAGATCAATTGGTTAAACAACGGTACTCTTGTAAGCTTCAAGGATGTTATCCGCATTGTTATATCTCAAGATGACTCGGATATGCATTGACCCATCGTTATTATCTGGACGCTTTGGCTCTCCAGAAATGGAGATGTTTTCTCGTTTGATCGCTTCTATTCTGAAAATGTAATTTTCCTTGCCAAGTCTCCATGAATCTTGGCTTTTGTGAGGTAACATTTGTATTTTTCCAATAATTTAATATACATGGGGCGGGCAACTTCTCGTGTTTCCCTTCTTTGGTATCAAAAAAAGTCCATTGAACATGAATCTTGGCCACCCTGCAATCTTGGTTTGTCAGTGGAAAGCAATTTACTTTGAAATCTCACCCCACGAGCCATGCAACCTTAAGGAAAGGAGTTCTGGCCTCACATAGATCTGCCGACAACTCCAATCTCAACATAGGTAAGCAACGGTTGTAAACACATGAGAGCAATAGTTGAAAACCCGTAAGAATATTCTCAAGTAAAACAGTCAGACCATATCTTCCTTTAAACTCAAAGATGAAAGTATACAAGGAAGCAGTGTGCAATCATTGCGTGAGAGGTCTCCATCTTGATTTGGATTTAGGGTTTTCACGTGGATCAATAGAGACTCCGGAGTAGATATCCCATTCTTTAAGCCAGTGTGAACTTAGGTTTTTCATGCGGATTCATAAGAACTCCAGAGTAGAGATTCCGTTCTCTAAGCCAGTTACATGGCCTCAAATTTCAGCGAAATTCGGTCGAATTTCTATCGAATATCGATATCCAGTCGAAATCGAAATTCGACCGAAATGACCGAAATGACCGAAATATGGGGGTCCTAATACAAAAAATGACCGAAATGACCGAAATTTCAGTCGAAATTCCACCGAAATTCCATCGAAATTTTGTTTTGGTCGATACCGAAATGGTGACCGAAACCGACATTTAGGGCCTTAAGCCAGTATAGGAAAGACCCAGTTCTCTGACGATGAGACTCTTTTTTCAAACTCCATTCTCCAGTGACCGTGAACTCCAGTACGAGATCCTTCTGAGGTTCCTAAGAGAGAGAATCCACTTCGAGGTCCCTATGAGAGAGACCCATCTTCAAATATCTGCATATGGATAATTAATGACATTCTTTGTTTGGTCCTTCAGAGAGATGGAGTGGTCTACAGTGAAGGAGCTAGCTGCATGTCAGAGTTCTCCGACAAGGAGGCTCGTTTCAGCTTCAATGACTCTACGTAGTAAAGAGTACATGTTCTCCGACGAGTAGACTTATTGCAGTTCCGGTGACTTTGACAGACGTAGTACAACGCATATTTTCTCTGACGAGGAGACTCAGATCACACTCTAGCCCTTCAGTTCCTCCGCACCAACACGGCATGAGAAGCAACATCCTCAGTAGGCAGCCAAAGAGTGTGAGTTGAGTTGATATTGACATGTTTGTTTTGTCGTGTATTGTGTGAGAAAGTGATTTCTTTCTATTTGTCCAAGTTGGGCATTGCATGCTCCAGCTTGAGGGGGAGTGTTAGAGTATGTGTCATAGATGGGTAATTAGATTTCTCCAAGGTCAAATTACAACATCCACAAATTTAATCCGACATCATCTGTGAATGGGACTTGGTCTTATTGGTGTGGCTATATAAGAAGACACACACCACATGTAACAGTTTAGAGAAAATAAATAGAAGAATCAACCCTTGGTGGTGTTCTCTCGTGGTTTCATCCCCATCATTATAGAATAGGGTTCCACTTAAAATCCCAATGTTCTTTTCACTATTTTATATTTCTTTACCTCCGATACGCTTCCACATTCATCCTTTTTTACAACGTCCAATTACGTTATTCTTTCAACACTCTCCCTCAAGCGGGAGCACAGATTGCCCAGCTTAGATAATATGATGCACAAAATGCGAAGTTATGAATAAAAATGAAATACAACTCAAAATCAAAACTACATCTCCCGTGCTTGTAGTCTGGGAAATATGAAACTGAGACTTATGTGAGAGTTGCCATCACATGCAAATCTAAATAATGGGTTTCATCATGAAACCTCCGTAATAGGTCTCTCTCAAACGAGAGCCTTGAACTAGGCATCTCCCACACTTGCTAAGAGAATGGGATCTCTTTGTTGGAGTCCCTATAGATCCTTTCATGTCAAACATTATTGGTTTACGTCATACATGGTCCACATTAAGATTCTAAGCCTCAACAAATGAGTATAAGGACCTCTTGAATAAATGATTGCATATGTGTGCCTCGAACGAACAAAACAAGGAGGTGTTCTCTGACACTCCTCTTATCTCTAATATACATGTAGGAGATTCAAATAACCTCTCCCCCCCCACCCTTTTTTAATTGTTTTCATCAACCACTTTTTTTGCAATCTTTTTTCACTATTTTCACCATTGAATAAATCTCTCACAGCTTTCTCTTATATCTCCTCTTTTTTTCTCAAAACATGGCTCATTGGAACCTTCACAAAATAAAGCAACTAAACTAAAAACTCAGGCCTACATGATTTATGTGTACCAAACATACTATTTTCTAGCTCTAAGTGGGTTTTTCTAAATTTGTGTTCACTTTTTTTCTGGATAAAACAAGGGTTGTCAGCCACGTTGAATGAGAAATGAATGAGCTCATAACCCATAGGGCATCACCTTTTTTATCTTTTCTTGTTTTATCCACAGCCTTTCCCATTTTTTCCTTTTGGTTGTTTCAAGTTTTTATATATTTTTCTTATTTCTTCAACCGTCTCTCCTTTTGTTTACATAGTTCAACCTTTATTTTTTATTGACCGATAAGGGTCAACCGAAAATGGCTTCGTGGGCCCAAATATCAACTAAAAAATCTAGAGAATGTCCAACAAGGGCAACTCTCCGACCTGTGCATTCTTCTTTGAGTTTCACATTAGGATTCCCCTGGAGGGGAGAACCCATCTGCCACAATCTGAAGCATCGTCTACCTCCTTACTTCTTCGACCAAAAAAAGTTAGCGTTCCATTTCAGGAATCCACCGTCGATGAGGACTAGGATCTCCTCATTTCTCCTAGGTGTGTATCACTACCATGCATCAGGCGCAAATGCCCAGCCCTGAGACCATCGAGGTCACCTTTCTCCTCGTGCTGCTCTTCTTCTAACGTCGCAAAGTGATGGCTTCTTCAATTTGTAGGTGAACCTCTCTTTTTTCGACGCTAATCATCATCGAGGATGTCGCTTGATTGTCTAAAGACATCACGATGGCATTTATCTCAATGATTTTCGATTTCATGCCCCGCCTTGCAACTTTCGTCTTGCCAAAGCAACAAATACGACGTTGCCTTCATCGACATAGCTTGCATGTCACCTTCTTCCACTCCTGCAGAAGGTTCTATAGATGGAACCAACCCATCGATTTTCGGTGGTGGTGTCGTAAATCATAAATGCATCAACTTCAACAACAAAATCGCACACCGATTTCGAGAACAAGCCAAATAAATTGAAATCTCGAAGATTAAATGTATCAAGAACCAACATGCTATGATAACAACATCAAATCCTTTTCCCACATTAAGTAGGGTCGGCTACATGGATTCTTTGCCTCCATTCAGATCTATCTTAGGTCATTTTCGAGCTTAGATCCAAAAACTAAGATCCCTTCGGATAGTCTCATTCCAACACTTCTTGGGCCTTCCTCATCCTCTCTTAACCGGCTCAACATCCCAAAACTCGCATCTCCTAACTGGAGCATCAGCCGACCTCCTTTGCAAATGGTCAAACCACCTTAAGCGATTTTCTCGCATCTTATCCTCGATGGGAGCTATACCAACTTTCCTTCTGATTGCACCATTCCGAATCCGATCTTACGTGTATGTCCACACATCCACCTTAGCATTTTCATTTCTGCTACTGCCATTCTCTGCACATGTCGATGGTTCACAGGCCATTTGTAAAGGAACAAGAGAAAGAAGCATGCTATAATACCATGCAAAAATATAAAAATAGAGACAAGAGAAAGAAGAAAACTTGATTTTATGTGGAATCCGACTCCCAAAGAGCGAGATTAAAACCACGGGAGAAAGCCTCAAACAGTTAACTATTGCATCGTATTTCTCAATGTGTACGGGGGGTGGGGCTCTTTAATAGTCCCACCAACTTAACCAAGTCCCACTACTAATCCATGCGGGACAAATGATCTCTCCACAAATGGGTCCAATTACATTATTCTCTCAAAAATTTACAACATTATATGCCTTCCACAATTGGTGAAGTGAAGAATCGAATGCAAATTTACACATAAGCTATCCAACACTGCATGCCTTACCGACTTGGGAAAACTGCAATTACACGTGAAGGAGAATCAGTGGTGGTTGATGGTTCATGCAAAAGGTTCTCATAATATAAAATTAGTTCGAAAAACTGACCGCTCATAAAACATCAAAATGTAATAGAGGCATGTGTCCTTGAATGCGAAAAGAATACATGAGATTAAAGCAACCTCGACACGCAAAAAAAATGATATTTAAATATTACAGTTTTTGTAGCATAAGTTGGTCCTGATCCTTCAATGAAGATAAGACCTTCTTGTGAAGCCTTGGACATAGCCTGCAGAAATTTTAAAATATGGCATCATGATGTGACCATCCCTAACAATCAGCCAGATCTGGAAGGATCAATTGAGCATCAACTTCAAGCTGAATGGCAAGCAATTACTTCATATATAAAAACTGCGGGACCCAGTTAACCATTCGAAAACCCAATCTGTTTTTTCCTAAAGAAACAATTCCCCAATCTGAAACACAGTTAATTAGAATTTGAAATATGACGCTCTTAGGGATCAAAGAATAATATTTTTTTAAAGAAAATAAATAGACAATGACACAGAAAGCCTGTACAGTTTTCCATGCAAATGCAGGCCAAAAATGCTTATATAAAGCAAGGGCATTAAACCTAATTTATCAAGACGGATAGCATTGCAGGAAGAAAGTTCAGATAAATATAAAACAAGTCTTGAAATGAACCCTGCAAAGATCAGCGTTCACACTCATGAGGCAAACTCTTTAGTAGTACCTCGAGATTACAAAAATCCATCCATGGGTATCCAATGTTTTTTTTTACTTTGTTGTTGTACTCATATCGCATGTTGTTAATGTGACACCAATGTCGCATTCTATGAATGTGTTATGCGCTTATATCGCATGATGAGTCTGCGACATGCACGTAATCCCCTGCAAACTTAAGCCCTTCCACGCTGGGTTTCTCTGCATCGATCTTTTTACTCACGCACCAGCGGAGCCCGAGTCTGCTGCTACCTCTCGCACTCCGCCGCTGCCTCCTCGCTTCCTTCTTGCCGACGCCGTGTCTTCAGGTCTCCTGAGACCTTTGGTGTCTCTATTCCGTGCAGTGCATTCACCATTGGTGCTCCTCCATCTTTCTCCAAGCTCTAGGTAAAAACGGGATTGTCTTTGGTGTTAAGTTAGGGTTTGGTTTGTATGTAAAACATGATTTTTTACCAAAATGATGTTCTAGTGTTGTTGGGTTAACATTTTCGTACATATAAATCCATTGCAAACATGTATTAGGTTAGAATGGAGCGGATTTATTGCACGTTTCATTTGAAGAATACTATTGGTGATTGGTCGAACACCAATGTACGTGGTTTTGGGTAAATGTCGAGCATTACCTACGATGACTTTTTGAATTTAGTTCATCAGAAGTTCAACTTGGACAAGGACAACCATCTAATTAAATTATCACATCACATCCCACATGGGGCAGGCGAAGAGCCAACGTTGGCATCTGTTGTAGTAATCGATACTCTGATGTGTTATTCCATAGAGCCCTCGGGTCTCTTATATAGGGAGAAAACCCTTGGGTAAATTACAGAGTCTTACAAAATATAAATAGAAATTACGGAACAATAAAACGTAACATATATAAGTCTCTACACTCCCCCTCAAGATGGAGCATAGATATCTATCATGCTCAGCTTGGAAGAACATCTCTGGAAAGGTCCTCTGAGCAATGGCTTGGTGAATATGTCAGCAGTCTGGTCCTCTGAACTGACATGAGCAGTGGAAATGAAGCCCTTCTGAATCATGTCCCTATTATAATGACAATCCACCTCGATGTGCTTTGTTCTCTCATGAAAAGCTGGATTGTTGGCAATAAACAATGTTGCCTGATTGTCACATTGAAGATTCATAGGCAAGGGGACATCTATATTCAAATCTTCTAAGACTGCTTTAACCCACATCATTTCTGTGCTTGCTTGTGCCATGGCTCTGTATTCGGATTCAGCACTGGATCTCGCCACAACAGTCTGGTTCTTGCTTTTCCAAGAAACTAAAGAGCTTCCTATGAAGATAGCAAATCCAGAAGTAGATTTACGATCCCTTGGACATCCTGCATAATCTGCATCTGCACAAGCTGAAATAGACAGATCTGTATCTTTCTTGAATAGCAACCCTGTGCCTGGAGAAGACTTCAGATATCTCAATATCATATACAAGGCATCCATATGAACTTGCCTCGGCTGCTCCATAAATTGACTCACCCGGTTTACTGCAAAGGCAATATCCGGTCGAGTTATAGTAATGTATAAGAGCTTACCCACCATCTCTTTGTACCTTCTTTTGTCCACCTCCTTGGTATCATCGTCGTACAGCTTCATGCTTGGGTCCATAGGTGTACTTGAAGGTCTGCATCCAGTCATTCATGTTTCAACTAGCAAGTCTGTGACATATTTTCTTTGAGTCATCACCATTCCTTGTGCATTTCTTGCAAACTCTATCCCCAGAAAATATCGTATCGTGCCCAGATCCTTCGTAATGAACTGGCTTCCCAACAGGGACTTGGTTATCTCAATCCCCTGAGCATCATTCCTGTAACCAAGATGTCATCAACATATATCATAACAACAACTGTACCTCTAGGGGTCTTCTGGACGAACAGTGAATGGTCCGCATTTGATCTCCTGAACCCTTGTCGTTCAATTAGCTGGGAAAGCTTCTGGAACCATGCTCGGGGACTCTGTTTGAGGCCATAGATAGCCTTATGAAGTCTGCACACCATCTGAGTCTCCCCTTCAGCAGCAAACCCTGGTGGCTGTTGCATGTAGACTTCCTCCTGTAGGTCACCATACAAGAAAGCATTCTTGACATCAAGCTAGAAAATGGTCCAGTTACGTATCACAGCAACAGATAGGAGGATGCGAAGAGTGGAGTGTCTCGCCACTGGTGAAAAAGTATCCAAATAATCTACCCCATACGTCTGGGTAAATCCCCGTGCTACAAGTTTGGCCTTGTATCTGTCTAGACGTCCATCCGCATGATATTTCACCGTAAACACCCACTTGCAACTCACCACGGAGGCACCTAGAGGAATGGGGACAAGAGACCAAGTCCCTCTAGATTGCAAGGCACACATCTCCTCTTCCATGGCTAGACGCCAGCAATCAATCTTCATGGCATCCTGATATGTCCGTGGAATCTCAACTGACGAGATAGCAGCTGCAAACTTCTGGAAATCCTTGAGACGATGAAATGAGACTTGAGAGGCAAGAGGATATGAAGCACACTGTCTTCGCTGCTTCCTGTGAGCAATGGGCCGATCCAAATCATCCATCACTGTGTTGAGCGGTTGATCCTCCTCCTGTAGTAAAGGCTCCTGCACTGGTGCATTGTCTAACCCATCATTAGTGTTAACATCAGAACATACCTGAGGCGTGTTGGATGGTTGACATGTAGCTTGAGCAGGGCCTGGCCGCCTTGTATAGAACTTAGTAAAAGGTACAACTGGAGGTGGTGGCGGTGGTGGTGGTGATGGTGGTGGTGGTGGATGTGGTGGTGGAGTAGAGGATTGACCCAGGCTTGGAGGTGGAGGCACATAGACATTGGAATCTGTGGATGTGGAGGAGACCAATCTGTCACCTGCAGGGGAGAAGTACATGACAGGTTCGAAAAATGTAACATCTGCACTCACATAGTACTTGTCATGAACAGGGTCATAGCAACGGTATCCTTTCTGTGTCCTGGAGTAGCCCACAAAAACACACTTGATAGCCCTAGGAGATAGCTTATCAAGCCCTGGAGATAAGCGGTGGACAAACGCAACAGTGCCAAAGACCCGAGGTGTAAGTGTAAACAAATCTTTGTCGGGAAAAAGAACAGAGATTGGAGACTTTTCCCCAAGAACAGTCGTAGGCATGCGGTTGACCAGATAGCATGCTGTAAGTATGGCATCCCCCCAAAAGGATAATGGAGCACAACTCTGAATAAGTAATGTGCGAGCAATATCAAGGAAATGTCGATGCTTCCGTTCTGCAACCCCATTTTGTTGAGATGTGTAAGCACATGTGGTTTGGTGGATAATGCCTTTAGAAGAAAGGAAGCGAGCAAGTGAACGAGTGCAGAACTCCAATGCATTGTCAGTACGCACATACTTAACAGTAGACGAAAAAACATTTTGAACTTCATTGATAAGATTTTGAATAACACTTCCTGCTTCGGATTTATTTTTAAGAAGGAAAGTCCAGGACACTCTAGAAAAATCATCAACCATAACTAAATAGAACCTGTGCCCCTGATGATCTGGGACACGACTTGGACCCCAAATATCTATGTGAAATAACTCAAATGGGGAGCGACTGCTCTGACTCTGACGACTGGGGAAGCTAGACCGATGGTGCTTCCCTAACTGACATGCTTCACAACGAAAAGACGAACTCGGAGAGATCTGAGGCAGGAGGTAACGCATTTTCTGTAGCGGCAGGTGACCAAACCGAAGATGCCAGGTATACGGAGATACGGAGCCCTGGGAATGCAGTGAGACGCAGGCGTAAGAGTTTCGGACGAGACGATAGAGGCCATTGTGCTCAGAGCCACAGCCAATCACCCTGCCCGTTAGTGTGTCCTGAAAAATAACAGACGATGGGTCAAAAATAGCACGACAGTGCAAATCACGTGTAATCTGACTAATGGATAAGAGGTTCATAGAGAATTCTGGTGCATGTAGAACATTCTGTAAGTGCATAGAGGGTAGTAAAACCGTCTCCCCCTGACCGATGATAGGGGAATGAGTGCCATTAGCAATGAGTACAGAGCGACCAGGCTGAACAGCTCTGTAGGACTGCAGAATATCTTTCTCACGGCAGAGATGATGGGTAGCTCCAGAATCGACAATCCATCCTGTGAGATCATGATTATGAAATGAGACTGAAGGACTACCTGAGGCACTGGCTGAAGCAGATGTACTAGCTGACGCCGAGGCCGCAACATCAGAAGCTTCAGCACCCTCTGATGATGACTGTGGCATGATATCACGAAGCCGTGCCACAAGCTCCTCGAACCTGTGATCTGGAGTAGATGCCGGTGGACCCTGAATATGATCAGCGACACGTGCAGAAGGAGGGAAGCCATGCTTGGAATAGCATGTATCCTCCGAATGACCAGTACGACGACAGAATGAGCACGTAGAGCGTATGCGACCTCCGCGGCCACGTCCACCACTTCCTCTGCCACGAAATGAGGACGAACGACCTCGTCCCCTGGAAACTGCCATTGCCGAGGGAGGTGCAGTCGCTGTATTCGATGGAACAGGTACACGACTGAGCCTCCTGTATACTTCTTCCATCGGTGGGATGGTGGCATCTGCAAGGATCTGAGAGCGTGCTGCCTCGTACTCAGGGTCAAGGGCAGCAAGTAATACGCCAACCATAGTGGCGTTGCGGAACGTCTTCTGCTGTTCCGGCGTGGCTGTGAGCGGAATGGTGCTATAGAGCTTCTCGAACATTCCACGAAGAGACGTGTACAGGGAATGAAGAGGCCTCCCATTTTGCTTCGTGGTAAAGATATCATGCTGCAACTGTAGCATCTTCGTCTCGTTGCGCACCTGAGAGTACGTCGTGGCCAAAATATCCCACATCGCCTTGGCGGTGGGCTGATGGAGGATATCATTCGCTATCTCCGTCGTGAGCGTTCCTGAGAGCCAAACTTTGGCATACGCATCATCAGCCTCCCATGAGGCATATATTCCTGTCTTTTCCGGCGGTTCATCCTCGGTAAGAATATGCTTATTACCACATGACTTCATAAGACTGAGGAACTGCATAGCCCACAGTTCGTAGTTTGTCCCGTCCATTTTGACGATTGGTGCCGAACCTTTAAAGGCACCTATGGCGGGCATATCGACCTTTTGTTCTGACATACTGCTGGAGAAGAACAACTAGAGATGATAGACCAAGAAACTGGTGTCTACCACGACATGTGAGGATTCAAGTGCACATGTAGACGTTATGCACTTGAATCCGTCATCTATCCGGAATCGACCGAAGGTGAGTCGCCCCGAGGACGAGTAGTGGCTATGGAAGCCTTAGCGGAAGAGATATGCGGCACCTAGGGGTACCCAGCAGTGGGGCTGGGCGTTGTTGGCGGCCTGGAGATGCTCGACGGAGGGCTGGCGGCACCGGGGGCGGCAGGGAGGGACTCGATGGAGGGCTGGCGGTGCCTGGGCTGGCTGGGAGGGGTCCCTGGCGGAGGGCTGGAAGCCCTGGCTGAGGGCTGGGAGCCCTTTGGCGGAGAGCTGGAGCCCTGGCGGAGGGCTGGAAGCCCTCGTCGGAGGGCTGGAGGACTGGCGGAGGGCTGGGGGCCCTGTGGCGGCGAGAGAAGAGAGGAGGGGGGAGGGGGGCGGCGGGTGGAGAGAACAAAACCCTAGGGTTAGGGTTTTGGCTCTGATACCATGTTGTAGTAATCGATACTCTGATGTGTTATTCCATAGAGCCCTCGGGTCTCTTATATAGGGAGAAAACCCTTGGGTAAATTACAGAGTCTTACAAAATATAAATAGAAATTACGGAACAATAAAACGTAACATATATAAGTCTCTACAGCATCCATTGTGGACAATGATGATGTATAAGGTGTATTTGTATACGCCCAGACAATCGGAAAATCAGCACCAACTGGTATTGTTATTGAGAGTCAGCCGAGTTCGTATGTGGTGCAGAATGTCGATGACGTGGAGGATCGCCTCCCTTTGGGTCCTTTCGTTGTTCGGAGCACCAGTGACCTTATATCGCATCCAACTCCAGTTTACGAATTCATGAGCGATGCTCTCTTGAGAGAAGTTAATCGTGCCCTAGATGATGGCATCCCTAGGGTAATGGACAACAAGTTGGACGAAAACAATGACTATGAGCTTAATGATAATGTTGTCGTAAATGACCAAACGGGAGCAGATGAACCCATTAAACCAAAAAAATTTACCCCATGTACCATTTTTTGGGATTAGAGGATGTGACACACGTGCAACATTTGAGGAAAATTTTTCGAAAGAAGTCTGGGCTCGACAGTTTTGGTGACTTCGAAAGGGCAGAACATTCAAGAGTAAGGACGATTTAATTTATGTTATGAAGAAACATCACATCCCTGCTACAACTTCATGATTAAAGAATCCACCACATCGGTCCAGTATATTCTTTGCACCATGCAATTGAAGGGTTGTCTTTGGTTTCTATGTGGTCATGTTAGGAGATTCGACGGTGTGGGTGATCTCCAAGATCGAAGGCCCACATACTTGTATAAACCCAACAGTTAATCAAGATCATCCTCAATTAGATTGCAATTTCATGGTCAGATCAAGGCTAATCTTGATAAAAGATCACCCCACTATTCGGGTGTCGAGCTGTAGAGCTCACATTCGCGAGTTGTACAATTACTGAGTTATGAAAAAAAGGTGTGGGATGCTAAAAGAAAAGCAATTTGGAATAATATTTGGTGATTGGAGGAAGTCCTATGAAGAGATGACGTATTTGTTGCATGCATTGAAGGTTGTCATTCTGGGGACTGATATAGACATCTAGCATACAGAACACTTAAACCCGTGGAAAACCCATTATCGTAGATTTCAACATTGCTTTTGGGTGTTCGGCCCTTGCATTGAGGCTTTCAAATATTGTAGGTCGTTGATAAGCATCGATGAGACTCATTTGTATGGCAGGTACAAGCAGAAATTGTTGATTACATATGGAGTGGATGGAGATGATAAGCACGTCGTACCTCTTTCATTCAGGATAGTTGGTAAGGAATCCGGTCCTACTTAGAAATGGTTCCTTTTGTTGGTCCACGTCGAAGTAGTCGGAATGTGTGATGGGCATATATGTATCATTTCTTATCATCATCATGGTATAAAATTCGCAATGAATGATGTTGATGTTGGTTTCTTACTACCTTTTGCGTACTGACGATTTTGTTCTAGGCATGTCGCAAGCAATTTCAACAGTGCATTCAAGAACAGCTCTATAAAGTTGTTGGTACAGGCAGCAGCTCTACAATGCCTACCATGAAGTTTGCCTATTTCATGAGAAAATTGCAGGAATGGAACCTGGATGCAGGATGCAGGTAGATGGCTTTCCACAAACGATTGCCGCGGGGAGTAGTGGAGCCTAGCTTACGATGGTGGGTATAGTAGATTTGGGAAGATGACAATAAATCTAAGTGAGTTATAATGCGGTACTTAATGATGTAAGGTGTTTGTCCATTGCTGCACTAATCGAGAAGACTTTATATAATTGTGTCTTATACTTCAACGAGCAAACGAATGAGGCTACCGCTGTACTCGATGTCAGTCAAAAATTCACAAAAACTGCAGCATTTGAACTACAGAAATGGAATGCATCTGCAAACGGACACATTGTAACCCCCATACAACAGCCACCGAACTTGATGTTTGAGGTTTTGACCGGTGCCCGACGCACACAATTTGGGGCTCGAGGACGTAAAAGGTCCATTAGGACCATGGGGCAGCAAACATGTACATGTAACAAATGACAGATAATTAGGACCATGGGGCAGCAGACATGTACATGTAACAAATGACATATTTATCACATTCCATGTCCTCACGCTATCGTTGTCATTTTCCAAAAGCGGTCAGAGATAAATACATGTGTTGGTGAATGGTACACATGGGAAAATCAACTCAAGGTGTATGAAGATAGATTTTTCCTATTGGCGATCGGGATGCATGACCTTCATTAGAGTACCCTGAATTGTGTCCGGATAAACTACGTAAGCGTGGCAAGGGTCATCCACGGTCAACCAGGATTCATAATGAAATGGATGTTAGGGATGTCATGCGGTAAAATACATGTTTGTTGTGTAGTGTCTTGGGTTGTAGCAATCGATGTTGTCCTAATAAAAATATGCAGGCATCCACTTTGCAGGCTTCTACGTCTAATGTGCAACATTTAGCAAGGAACAAAAATAAATGTGGCACATACGGGGGTTGTGGAAAAACGTGAAGTGAAAAGTTGTATTCCACATAGCCCTAGGGCTCTCTTATATAGGAGAAAATCCCTAAGGCAAAATTACATAAAATAGACTGGATAAACAAAAAAACATAAATAAACACCGTAGAGATATAAATATCTCAACACTCCCCCTCAAGCTGGAGCATATATATCTATCATGCTCAGCTTGAAACAGCAATGGTGAAAGGGACCCCTCGCAAGAGCTTTGGTAAACATGTCTGCAATCTGGTCTCATGTTCCAACATGAGAAGTAGAAATAAGCCCCTTTTGGATCAAATCCCGAGGGTAATAACAATCTACTTCAATATACTTCGTTCTCTCATGAAAGGCTGGATTATTAGCAATGAACAGAGTTGCTTGATTATCACATTTCAGATGCATAGGAAGAGGCACCTCAACAGTTAAGTCAGTCAGAACTGACTTGACCCACATCAATTGCCTTGAGCCATGGCCATATATTCTGGTTCAGCATTAAATCGAGCAAAAAATGTCTATTTCTTACGCTTCCATGAAACCAACGAGCTGCCCACAAACACAATAAAACTTGAAGTGGATTTCATGTCCTTGGGACATCCAGCATAATCTGCATATGCACATCCAGTGACTACAAGAGATGTATCTCTTCTGAAAAGAAGGTCTGCACTTGGGGAAGACTTCAGATATCTTAAGATCATGCATACTACGTCCATGTGGGCTTGTCTGGGCTGCTCCGTAAACTGGTTGACTCTGCTCACAGCAAATGATATGTCAGGCCCGGTAATAGTAACGTATAACAACTTCCCCATTAGCTCTATGTGCAGTCTCTTATCCATTTCCTCTAAGTCATTATCATAAAGCCTAGCATTGGGATCCATTGGTATAGTGGCAGGTCTGCATCCCGTCATGTCTATCTCAGATAGAAGGTCAGTAACATACTTCCTTTGCGTCATAATCATAGCTTGCCGATTTCGTGCAAACTCCAAGCCAAGAAAGTAACGTAGCTTGCCAAGGTCCTTGGTCACAAACTGCCGCCCAAGAAAATCCTTAGATGCCTAGATACCACGCTCATCGCTGCCAGTAACAACTATGTCATCAACATATACTAGAACAACCATCGTACCTTGTGAGATTCTCTTTACAAAAAGAGAATGATCTGCAATAGATCTGACAAACCCATTCTGCTCAGTCAACTCTGAGAGCTTCTGAAACCAAGCCCTCGGACTCTGCTTAAGGCCATATATGGCCTTATGAAGACGACATATTATATAAGACTCCCCCTCAGTAGCAAACCCTGATGGTTGATGCATGTAGACTTCCTCCTGCAGATCACCATACAAGAAGGCATTCTTGACATCTAGTTGGAAAAGAGGCCAATCACGCACTATAGCAACAACAATAAGGATATGTAGCGTAGAGTGTCTCGCAACAAAAGGTATCCTGGTAATCCACCCCATAGGTTTGAGTGAATCCACGAGCAACCGATATGGCCTTATATATGTCCATAGTACCATCAGTTCGGTGTTTCACAGTAAACACCCACTTGCTGCCAACAACAGATGCACTTGGAGGAGCGTGTACAATACTCCATGTACCACGAGACTATAAAGATGCCATCTCCTCCTCCATAGCCAGACGCCAATGACTACTCTGCAACGCCTCCTGATAGGATCGTGGTATCTCCACGGCTGACAATCCCACAACAAACTTCTGAAAATCCTATGATAGACAGTCCAAAGAAACATGGGAAGCAAGAGGATGCATAGTACATGCACGTCGTTGCCTCCGTAGAGCAATAGGTACATCCAAGTCCTCAGTACTCAAAGTGGATGTATCATCCAAAACATCCTGCACCTCAAGTTGTTCATGCAAATCACCAGTGTCATTAGAAGAACTCAAATGCTCAGAACATACCTTGGGCGTGTTGGATGATGGAAGAGGCGTATGAGCACGAGGTCGATGCTGGTAAACTTGGGGAAAGAAAGTTGGTGTGGTAGGTAGGGGTGGGGGGTGGAGGAGTCAGAGGTGGAGGAGGAGGTAGTGGTGGTGGAGTGGAGATCGGAGGTAGAGGCATATAAACCCCTTCCCCATCCCCTGACGAAATGAGCTTGTCACATGTAGGATAGAAATACATAATAGACTCAAAAAGGTGACATCAACACTAACATAATACCTTCGTCGAATAAGATCGAAGCAACGATATCCCTTTTGGGTCTTGGAGTACCCAACAAACATACATTTGACAGCTCTAAGAGAGAGCTTGTCCAGACCAGGGGACATCTGATGAACAAAAGCCACTGAAACAAAGACACGAGGCGTGAGTGATAAAAGATCCGTCTCGGGAAACGCAGTCGAGAATGGGATATTTCCACCTAGACCGAAGAGGGCATACGATTTACCAGATAGCATGCAGTTAGAACACATCCCTCCAGTATGAATGACGAGCACGACTCTAAATCAGAAGAGTCCTGGTAACATCCAGAAGATGACGGTGTTTTCGTTCATCCACCCCATTTTGTTGGGAAGTATACGCACATGATGTTTGATGTACAATACCATGGGATGCAAGAAAGTGGCCAAGTTGAGTACTACAGAATTCAAGAGCAATGTCTGAGCATATATACTTGATTTTTGCTAAAAAAATGTTCCTTATTTCATTAATAAAAGACTGAATAACAAGACTAGCATCAAACTTGTTTTTAAGAAGAAAGATCTACGTCAATCTAGAAAATTCATCAACTGCCATGAGATAAAATTTATGCCCTTGATGATCTGGGACACGACTGGGACCCCAAATATCAAAATGAATTAACTCAAACAAACTATGACTACTCTGACCCTGACAACTCTAAAAAGCGAACCGATGATGTTTCCCAAGCTGGCAGGCCTCGCACTGAAAGGTAGAGTGAGGAAAATCTGTGCAAGGACGTGACACAGCTTTTGCAGAGGAAGATAGCCAAAACGTAGATGTCACATATAGGGAGACACGGACCTAGTGTGAAGAGAGGAAGCGCCAGCATAAGGAGATTGCACCAGTATGTAGAGACCTCCTTGCTCACGACCAGATTCAATCACCCTGCCCGTGAGAATGTCCTGAAACACAAGAGTAGACAGATCCAAAATGGCACGACACTGTAAATCCTTAGTGATTTAACAAATTGATAATAAATTCATAGAAAACTCGGGAGCATAAAGAACATTCTGAGGTCTCATTGCAGGAGTCAATTGCACCTCCCTCTGACTAGTAATGGGAGAATGAGTCACGTCTGTTATTACAACAGATCGTCCGGGTCGGGTTGGACTGAAAGAACTGAACTGACCTATGTCACCACAGAGATGATGAGATGCTCATGAATCCATGATCCATTCTGACAAATATACCCTGTAAGGCTGTAATAACTAGTAAAGGCATATGTTATACATGATGTAGATGCTGATGCAGAGGTAGCTATCTCTGGTGATCCTGAAGGAGAGTCGGTTGACCCAGAAGTAGGCATAATCTCCCAGAGCCTCGCCACGATTTCGTCGAATCTCTGATCGGATGCAGACGAAGAACTACCAACATGTTGTATCTATTCTGTCACACATGCTGAAGCTGGGAACACATGCTTGGAATAGCATGTTTCCTCAGAGTGACCTATCCTGTGACAGTAAGTACAAGGCTGACGAGGAGGGTGACTACTCCCCTCCCCTGCCACGGCCACCACGACCACGAAACTGCGCAAGGCCTCCTCTACCACGAGATGCAGCCATGGTTGAGGACGTCTGAGACAACTGAGGACCACCAGCCGATATGGAGAGCATGCTCAACCTGTGATACGCCTCCTCCATTGGAGGTATGGTGGTCTCGGTAAGGATATGTGCTCTAGCTGCGTCATACTCAGGGTCTAGAGCCGCTAGGAAAACTCCTGTCATCACTGAATCCCTATATGCCTTGAGCTGCTCTGGTGTAGCGGTCAAGAGAATGTAACCATGCAACTTCTCAAACATACCCCTTTGAGAGGTCTAAAGGGTATGGAGAGGACGGCCATTCTGCTTCGACGTAAAGACGGCATGCTGAAGTTGCGGAATCTTCGACTCATTCTTGGCTGGAGAGTATGTGGCGACGAGAATGTCCCGCATAGCCTTAGTTATGGGCTGACTCAAAATGTCATTGGCTATCTCCATGGATACTATTCCAGAAAGCCATATGTGTGCATAAGCATCGTCTGCCTCCCATAAGGCGTGAACCCCAGTTTTGTCAACAGGCTCTTCCTGTATAAGGATATGCTTCTTGTCATTACATTGCATTAGACTCGTGAACTACACGGCTCACACTTCATAATTCGTTCCATCCATCTTCACAAAGGGTGCGGGACCTTTGAAGGCATCCAGGGATGGAATATCGACCTTGTTGTCTAACATGATGACAACGATCTCTAAGATTGGGGTTGCAGACTGGAAAAATAATGTCTACACGGACATGTAGGAAGATGGTTATGGGTGTAGACTCATACCACAACCTCTTTCATGCTTCGGTGACTCCATTGGGTGACTAGGGTGCTTTAGATAGTCAAGCTACACCCTACAAACCCAAGAGTGAGAAACCCTAGGCCACCAGAAGGAGCCCACGATGGCTACAGCAATAGAGAAGGGTCCGACGCACCCGCTATGGAGCTGTACGGCAACGTGGGTGACGCAAACCGCCTGGGCGGCACAGGTAGTTGCGCAGGCAACGCGGCGCGGGAGGCACACTGTGTAGGGAATGCGTACGGCTCACGCGGGAGGTGCACGGCGCGGGAGGCGAGCATCGCATGGAAGGGCGGCGTGGAAGGCGCAGATGCGACACGCGGGTAGCGCCGGTGGCGCGGGCGGCATGCAGCGTACACTGCATGAGGGCTTGTGGGTGGGGGTGGGGCTCTAGGGCACAGGTTCCGGTCTAGGACCATCGCTCTAATACCATGTGGGAAAACGTGAAATGAAAAGTTGTATTCCACATAGCCCTAGGGCTCTCTTATATAGGAGAAAAGCCATAAGGTAAAATTACATAAAATAGACTGGATAAACAGAAAAACATAATAAACACTGTAGAGATATGAATATCTCAACAGGGGTGAAGATCACAACAAAAGAAAATATTCTTCTTTGAGTAAGTTTGGTGATTTTTTTAAATAAGTCTTATGTTGGGTATATTTCTGTACGTTATATTGCTTAGTAAATACAAGTAGCTTACTATTTTTCATGTCCCTTTTGCATTCTAATTTCATGAATGTTGATTGCAGATGGATCCCGAACCTCCTGACACATTAGTATTGACACAACAGAAGCGACATCGTTCGCACCGTATCTGGGCAGACGACGTAAGTGATTTAAGCCTTCTCCATTAATAATATATTTTTTTGTAGTTGATATGGCGACAGAGGAGATCGGTGGTTCAGTGATTTTACTTCAGTTATGGGTATGGGATTACTTTTCACACATTTTTTTGATTATCAAAGAGAGACCGCAGTGCATGGTAGGCCATTAGCAGTGCGGTGGGTTGCCGCATTCACGCACCGTAGACAGCCGACACACGTTAAGTCGTACCACGACGCATTCGATATGCAGTCGCTTGATCAAGTACATAAACCGCAACACATTAGGTCTATTTGCTTTAAATACTTATCTTTTAAGAATATATGATTTTTTGTGCATGTGTTGTGGATGCCCCATGATGGCGATGTGATCGTTTCCTTACCGAGTATTGCATTGAAGGGCAAAACATTTGGAGGTCACGGGTACCACTTATTTACTTCCACATTGTGGAGTATTATTTTCTGAATCGCTTTTTACGCTAGTTTGGCGGCTGCCAAGGCATCCCTGCAACATGCAATACATGTGAGGAGCTTCAAACCATTGACTTGAGGGGGAAAGTGGACATTGATTGGGGGTATCGACATAATTTGAAAATTCGTGAGTGGGATGCACGTCACGAACGAGTTGTTTACGTAGAACAATCCAACGGGATATCTGTAACTCCAGACTACATGGATAGATACCTAAGAATTACAAGGAGGTTTGTGGGTTGAATGGGTGTTGCATTGGCAACCAATGTTATGAATAACCCTTATTTATATCTTAATCTTTTACATGGACATATTTATTCATTGAATTTTTATATCATACAAATATCCAAGTGGAACCTCATCTACGAGACAAGACACTTGGAGTATCGAGAGATAGTTATTCAGGAAAAGGTAGAAATGGATCAGTGGTTGGCATTCGAATTTGCAAACGTGGTGACCATACATGAGGAGCATGCCAACCAGGCTCAGACGGAAGCTAGAGAGGGCAGACGAAGGAGAGGAAGAGGTCGCGCTCGAGCACGTGGACGGGAACGTGGACGCGGGCATGGTTATCAAGCTGTCGCATCCGAGGTTGAAGAAGAAGCCGATGTTCCAGACATGGAACGTGTCACATCCCCTGAGTTGGATCATCAAGAGCTATCGGAATTTGTGTTGGGGATCCAATTCATCACACATCTAACGAGCCACTGACGGAATAAATGCAAACACGGCAAGCACCTATGAGGAACTAAATGGGAGGGAACGTAAGGGGTACTCAATCCACTTACTGCACGCTTACATCGTCACCAGTGCCATTTTTTTAGGACGGCAATGCAGGGATTCACAAATATCAATGATTGATGAAGGCAGTCGATTAAGACCTTTTGACCAAACAGAGGTTTTGAGGACATTCCAACGGAGGAGGAGAAGATAGAGAGGGGGGAACATTTGTATTGAATGTCGAACACGTGTAACCATATTGTAAAGTATTATGGGTTGTAAGGTGTATTGATAGTTGAATATGTGTAACCATATTGTAGTTTCAAACTATATAATGGTTTGTTTCTTTGTCTCTTGTTGGATTTTTATTTCAATTAAGATGGATGTTTATGTACTTGACAATTAATAATATTTAAACTTGTCACATAAAATTTTCAGTAGGAAATTTAGTTTCAAGTGCTTTAAATTCAACCAAGGGAAGTATTGAATGGAAATGGAGTTTTACTGGGTTTTTATGACATGTCGCATGCACGAAATGCGATATAAGCATAGTTTGAAACATATGTCGCATAGCCCGGGCGATTTCTTTTTTTCAGAGACTTTTGTGGATGTCGCATGTATGGCATGCAACAATGTTCATATATCGCAGGCTCAGCATGCGATATAAGGCAGCCCAAGCGATTATCCAGAGACATCTACTAATGTCCCATTTACGGCATGCGACAATGGTATCTCACAGGCTCAGCATGCGACATAAGGCATAACGCATTCATAGAATGCGACATTGGTGTCGCATTAACAACATGCGATATGTATACAGTAGTAAAGTAAAAAAAACATTGGGCAGTACCCAAGGATTTTTGTAATTCCCGAACACTAATATATGTAAATATGCTATACAATAAGGTTTCAGCTTTATCTAGAGATTGTGCATGCGTGCTGTGTTTAATATTAGGAGGTGGAAACTATCTGCATCCAGGAAACGAAAGATGGCTGCGAAAGATGGCTGCTCAAGGTCAGCAGGCATCTATAAATGCAATAAATAGAAACAAAGAGATCCAAGCTAAGTTATAGCAGGTGGCACCCCAAAACATGCTAGGACGACCTTTTTAGCATAGCATTATCTGCTCACGGCCTTTTTCTGGGAATTAAATTATTCAGCACGATGTGCTTCATATTCCATCTTTTTTATATTCCATTGTAACCAGGTATCCTGACATCTCACGAACAATAATTGGTCTTTTGGCAATACTTAAACTGACAAAGATTTAACAAAATCTTTGACGGAAGAGAGTAGGGGTCCTCTCTTGTACGATAGTATCTCTTTACAAATCTTTTTTTAAAGAAAAAGGGGTGCAACGTTGAGAAGTCGTCCATCCATAATTACAAGGACCAAGAAGCATGAAGGATCTTGGCATGTTCCAACACATTCTCCATTTGCATTCTCGCCCCACAAAATGACACCATTACATGTCAACCACAGGGACCAAAGAATAACCGTGGTCCAAACCTTGAACATTAAAGACACAAGCTCCAAACCGTCAATAGATTGTTAAAAGGCTATTGCATCTGTAGAGATAGTTCTTAGTATTATTATCTCTTTATGTATCTTGTCGTTATTTCTTTATCTTTTATAGATCTCTTTGTAATTTACCCTTAAGGTCTCTCCCTATATAAGAGAGCCTAGGGTTTTTCTTAATGATTATCGAAGACTCTTTTCCCAACATGGTATCAGAGCCGTCCTAGGGCTCACCACACCCGCCGCCCCCTTCCCCACCCGTCGCCCTCTCTTTTCTCGGCGCCGATCTCCAGCCTCCTTGCCCACCGAAGGCCCCCCGGCGGCACCCAGCCCGCCGCAGACCTCTCAGGCGGCATCCCAATTCCCATCCCAGGCGGCATCCTTGCCGCTGCAAGGGTTGTAAGCCTCCTCTAAGGCGTGCCCTAGTCCTCTCTTCGTCCGATATATGGTTTGAGTGTGTAACGTCTACATACGCACTCAAATCCGATGCAGTTGGTGTAGACATTCATCATCTTGTCTACATACCCTAGTTCTTCTCCAGCGGCAGTATGTCAGAATCGAAGGTCGATATGCCCTCCACCGGCGCATTCAAAGGTCCTGCGCCAATAGTGAAGATGGACGGGTCTAACTATGAGCTCTGGGCTATGCAGTTCATGAGCCTCATGAAGTCGAATGGTAAGAAACACATTCTTACCGAGGATGAGCCCGCAGAGAAGACAGTGATATATGCCTCATGGGAGGTTGATGACTCTTACGCAAAGGTCTGGTTGTCTGGTACATTGACGATGGAGATTGCTAATGACGTCCTCCATCAGCCCACTGCCAAGGCGATGTGGGACATTCTTGCTGCTACATATTCGCATGTGCGAAATGAGACAAAGATGTTGCAGCTTCAGCATGACATTTTCACAATGAAGCAGAGCGGCAGACCTCTCCATTCCCTATACACATCCCTAAGAGGGATGTTTGAGAAGTTATACAGTACCATTCCACTCACTGCTACTCCTGAACAGTAGAAGACGTTTCGGAACGCCACCATGGTGGGTGTTCTACTTGCGGCTCTCGATCCTGAATATGATGCCGCCCGGTCTCAGATCCTAGCTGATGCAGTTATTCCTCCAGTGGAGGATGTTTACAGAAGGCTCAGTCGCATTCCAGTTTCCTCCAGCTCTTCTACTCCACCCCCATCATCGATGGCAGTTTCGCGTGGGAGAGGTGGCCCGCCTTCTGGTCGTGGTCGTGGACGTGGTCGTGGACCCCAGGGAAGGGGTGGCCGCTTCAGTCAGACATGCTCCTATTGTCACCGCACAGGACACTCGGAGGAGACATGCTATTCTAAGCATGGGTTCCCAGCATCGGCACGTGTTGCAGAGCATTCTCAGTCTCCATTACCATCTACTGCAGATAATCGATTTGACGAACTTGTGGCACGTCTCCGAGATATTATGCCACATTCATCTGGTGATTCGTCTGGTGGTCCTTCAGATGTTGCTGCCAAGGTTTTAAAAAACGTGAGGCGTATCGAGGCGTTTTCCTATCATTGCCTCGAGGCGTAAGCCTCAAGGCGTATCGAGGCGTAAGCCTCACTCGTAAAAGAAAATTTTTCATAAAATATTTTGATTAATCGTAGTTACAATTTTCAAGTTCTAGAAATTAAATAGTTATGATTAAATGCATAACTCCATGATATTTCAAGGCTAACATCATGGTTTAAACATCCAAGTTGTTATATAACTCTCTCTTTTTAAACGTTAAATCTGTAAGGAGTCAAGTAAATATGGAAATGTAAGCATAATAATGGGTAACTCTCCACAAAATTTAAAGTTTTGAATAAAATTTAACTAAAGGGACTAGATATAACATACCATTTTCAAAATTAGGTGAGATATGTGTCATTCAATTGAGAAGGATAAGAGAGTAAGCAGTGAATCTGCGATCACTTTTTACTTTACCATAATGATTGGGGGATAAAATACTTGAGTATTGCATGTTATGATCATCTTTGTTCATGCATGCTTTGATGTGTATTAATTTAGTCCCGATTGAATAGAAGAAAAGATGAGACATGTTTACAAAAATATACTTTTCAAAATTTAGGTCAAAGTAGGGGACTTGCATTCAAACATTTTAATAAAGAAAGGATTCATGCTTGATTCATACTAAAGAGTAGAGGCATTAGATTTAAGGACTCAAGACTCAATTTTTTGTACATGTTGATTTATAAAAAAATGCATAACAAAGTAAAAAAAAGCTTAATATGTTAATAAATTAAAAAAATACATTTTAGTGAATCATGAGCTTAAAGACTTGAAAATACATGTCTAAGAAAGATGAAAAACTCACAATCAAAAAGAAAAGGAAAAAATATTGCAGAAAAAACAAAAAAAAACAGCCAATTCATGAGGCTATAGCCTCGAGGCGTAAGCCTCGAGGCGCACGCCTCATTGAGGAGGAATGAGGCTATAGCCTCGAGGCGTTTTTCCTTGAAAAACGCCTCGAGGCGTACGCCTCAGCGCCTCGAGGCGCATTTTTAAAAACAATGGTTGCTACTACAGCCTCCGCCAGTTCATCTGCCGCTGCTAGTACCTCAGGTAGATCTACTGCATTCACATCGTCTCATGATATATCTGACTGGGTTATAGATTCGGGAGCCACACATCATCTCTGCCGAGATAGATATAGATTACAGGCCTACAGGGACATTCCTCCCGGTCGTTCAGTGCAGATCGCAGATGGTACCCATTCGCCCCTTGTTGGACAGGGGGAGGTCTTCCTCTCCTCCACTATGCAGCTACAGAATGTCCTACATGCTCCTGAGTTCTCAATGAATCTGTTATCTATTAGTCAGATTACGAAGGATTTGCATTGTCGTGCCATATTTGACCCGTCTTCTCTCATTTTTCAGGACATACTCACGGGCAGGGTGATTGGTTGTGGCTCTGAGCAGAATGGTATATATCGGCTGGTTCGGGATTCCTATGCTGGCATCTCCTCTCATTCTACCGGACCAGTCTCTCCGTACATCTGGCATCTCCGGTTTGCTCACCTTCCGCTCCAGAAAATGCGCCATCTTCTGCCCCAGATCTCTCCTAGTTCGTCTTTCTGCTGTGAAGCATGTCAGTTGGGAAAGCATCATAGGTCGAGCTTTCCAAGTCGTCAGAGTCGGAGCAGTAGCTCTCCATTCGAGTTGTTACATATAGATATATGGGGTCCGAGTCGTGTTCCCGATCATCAAGGGCACAGATTTTATCTTGTGGTAGTGGATGATTTTTCTCGTGTGTCATGGGTCTTTCTTTTGAAAAATAAATCTGAAGCAGGAGATGTGATCAAGAATTTAATTAATGAAGTGCACAATGTTTTCTCTTCCTCAGTCAAATATGTTCGTACGGATAATGCCCTGGAATTTTGTACATGCTCACTTTCTCAATTTCTTTCATCAAAGGGTATTACTCACCAAACCACTTGTGCATATACATCACAGCAAAATGGTGTGGCGGAAAGAAAGCATCGCCATCTCTTGGATATTACTCGAACCCTGTTGATTCAAAGTTCTGCCCCTATTTCCTTCTGGGGGGACGATGTTCTTACTGCATGTTATCTGGTCAATCGAATGCCATCCTCAGTTCTTGGTGAGAAGATACCTATCTCTCTTATTTTTCCAGACAAGGAGTTATTCTCACTGACTCCACGTGTCTTTGGTACTGTGGCTTTTATTCATCTTCTATCTCCCGGACTTGACAAACTCTCTCCTAGAGCAGTCAAGTACGTCTTTGTTGGTTATTCCAGGACTCAGAAGGGCTACAGGTGTTATGATCCTACGAATAAAAAGTACTTCGTGAGTGCTGATGTCACTTTCTTTGAGTCGGTCATGTATTTCTCTCCTGCAGGTGACAGACTGGCACCATCCACTACCACTGATGATGTCTATGTTCCTCCACCACCTACATGGAGTTCACCTGAGTCTTCCCCTGTGCCTGTCTCCATGCCAGCACCCCCACCATCACCTCCTCCTCCACCCGTTCCACGGCCTATCGTTTCACCGCTACCAAAATTCTATACGCGTTGCTCAGGTCCTGCTCATACTACACATCAGCCACTCATCACGCCTCAGGTATGTTCAGATGGCATTACTACTGATGGGTCAGGTTTGGTACATGTGCAGGATTCTACAGTACAGGACGACACTAGCCCATCCGGTACAGCAGATGATGATCTTGATGTTCCGATTGCTATTCGGAAGCAGAGGCGGCAGTGTGCCTCTTATCCATTTGCTTCATAGGTTTCCTTTCACCGTCTCACTGGTGATTTTCAGAGATTTGCCTCAGCCTTGTCTTCCGTGGATATACCACGGACTTACCAGGAAGCTTTGAAGAATGATTGCTGGAGATTAGCTATGGAAGAAGAGATGAGGGCCTTGCATTCCCGTGGCACATGGTCTTTGGTCCCTGCACCTCCTGATGCATCCGTTGTGAGCTGTAAGTGGGTCTTCACAGTTAAATATCATGCAGATGGCACGTTGGATCGGTACAAAGCACGCTTGGTCGTCCGTGGGTTTACACAAACCTATGGCGTGGATTACATGGATACGTTCTCTCCAGTGGCGAGACACTCTATCCTTCGTATTCTCTTATCTGTTGTGGTTCGTGAATGGAGTATATCTCAACTAGATGTCAAGAATGCCTTTCTGTACGGGGACTTACAGGAGGAAGTCTACATACAACAGCCACCTAGGTTTACTGCTGAGGGGGAGAAGCAGATGGTCTGTAGACTTCACAAGGCGATATATGGCCTCAAACAGAGTCTGAGAGCATGGTTCCAGAAGATGTCCAACCTAATTGAGCAACAGGGATTCAAGAGGTCAAATGCCGATCACTCGTTGTTTGTCCAGAAGTCATCGACAGGTACGGTTGTCATTATGGTTTATGTGGATGATATTCTTGTTACAGGAGATGATGTTCAGGGCATAGAAAGGGCGAAGGCATTCCTAGGCCTTCAGTTTGTTACAAAGGATCTTGGAACCCTAAGATATTTTCTGGGGTTGGTATTTGCAAGGAATGCACAGGGCTTGGTGATGACCCAACGGAAGTACATTACAGACTTCCTGATTGAAACTGGCACGGATGGATGCAAACCATCAAGTATTCCCATAGACACTAGCATGAAGTTGTATGATGGTGATACTGGTGAAGTAGGTAAGAGGAGATATAGAGAAATGGTGGGAAAACTCCTCTACATTACCATAACTCGTCCAGACATTGCATTTGCAGTTAGCAGGGTGAGTCAATTTATGGAGCAGCCAAGACAGGTTCACATGGATGCTATACACATGATACTGAGGTATCTGAAGTCTTCTCCAGGGTCAGGGCTGCTATTCAGAAAGGGCACAGACTTATCTATCTCAGCGTGTGCAGACGCAGATTATGCAGGATGCCCTAAGGATCGAAAATCAACCTCAAGGTTCGTAGTGTTTGTTGGAGGCTCTCTGGTTTCTTGGAAAAGCAAGAAACAAACTGTTATGGCAAGGTCCAGTGCCGAATCCGAATATAGGGCCATGGCTCAAGCCAGCACGGAAATGATGTGGGTTCGGTCCGTACTAGAAGATCTACATGTAGTTGTGCCCCTACCTATGAAGCTTCAGTGTGACAATCAGGCAGCATTATTCATTGCCAACAATCCAGCTTTCCATGAAAGGACCAAGCATATTGAAGTTGACTGCCATTATACTAGAGACTTGATCCAAAGAGGATTGATATCTACTGCACATGTGAGCTCAGGAGATCAGACTGCAGATGTATTCACCAAGCCATTGCTCAGAGGACCTTTTCAGAGATGTTCATCCAAGCTGAGCATGATAGACATCTATGCTCCACCTTGAGGGGGAGTGTAGAGATAGTTCTTAGTATTATTATCTCTTTATGTATCTTGTCGTTATTTCTTTATCTTTTATAGACCTCTTTGTAATTTACCCTTAAGGTCTCTCCCTATATAACAGAGCCTAGGGTTTTTCTTAATGATTATCGAAGACTCTTTTCCCAACAGCATCCATTGTTACCCCGAGCTGATGACAGCCACCATCCAAAATCTCTTAAAACATCGCAACTAAAAACTAAATGATCAACATCCTCCGCCACCATAGAGCAGCGCTGACATGTCCCATACATTCTTGCAAAAAATCTGACCATACGCTCACTAGTTAGCAACTTGTCCCGCAGCAACTAAATGAAGATCTGATCCTGAAGCGACACCTTCAATTTCCAACTATGATTGTGTTGCCTGACGCTATCCCAAGGTCAAATACCGTATCCGCATATAACACCCTATAAGCATTCCTCGTCGTGAAGTGCTCATCCACCCATGTCCAGTAATCCTAACCCTCCAGCGACCTGCCAACCACAGGCAAAGCCTCCAACAACATTGGAAGCTCATAAAGCATTGATCTGTGATCAATCTGTTGAGACATCTTTGCTTATGGCCACATCCAATCAACCAGCCCTTAACCGGTCTCCATATGAAAGCAGATATTCCATCTCTATTGAACCAGTTTCCTCCTACTTGTGGCATTTATTGTTTAGTCATTTACCCCTTCAGAAGCTATGCATGTTTCTTACCTCAGATCTCCCCTCAGTCTAGTTTCCAATGTAAGGCATGCGAACTCAGGAAGCATTGTCGTATTGGCTTTCCATGTCATCATGATCACGGTAATAGTTCCTTATTTGAGTTGATTCATTTTGACATTTGGGGTTTCAATCATGTTCCCGATCATCACAGCCACTTTATTTATCTTGTAGCCAAAATGAGGGAGCCAACCATCTGCCTCCCTACACTCCCTCAAGGAACAATTATCATCGGTCGTCAAAGCAAAAAATCGTGGACATTGTGCCCCGGTCGCACCATGACCATTCAGGTCATCCATCCAGAAACAATAGCCATTATCGTCCCCTAATATCAACCTCACAGCAAGGAAACACAAGGCAACATGTAATAGATGCTTCTCCAAAACTTTAAGAGTGCAAGTACCATCCCACCTACATTGAGAGATCCAAGGTGACCTCGTACACGAACCAACCTACTAAATAGATCAGAGCCATCACCCCAAATACAGGTCAGTTGCATAGATAACAATGCCCAATTCATCTCTTCCAAACTCAAAATCCCAAATATGGCATCCTCTTCAAGCATCACAATCTTACATCCTACCAACAGCATCCCTTGCATATCTCAAGATGCAGCCTAGAAAACCTCCTCATAATTGCATCAAGCCTCCCTTTAGGGAAGTCCATATCGATTTCGATATCGTATCGATACGATATTTCGACGATATTTCGGCGATATAACGTTGAAATATCGCCCATATCGACGCACTTTTGTGAAGGAAATGCATGAAAAGGAGGATATTTCGTCATATCGGTACCCATATCGGTCTCGTCTCGATATCGATATATCGGCGATATATCGCCGATATATCACGATATTTCCTTCCATCGCCTTTAACACCAATTGGAAGGATGAGCTTAGACAAGGGGAAATGGGAATAGCAAACAAAACCACCTTCAGAAGCACCTGATGCCTCCCCAAGATAGGCACGCGACCCACCTGTCCCCGCTCCAACTTATCAAATAGGCAGCCAGTCAACATGCCTCAGTCTACCACTAACTAGCAGGAAACCTAAGTAGGTGATCGGGAGTGCCCCATGCTACGGCTAAAATGATGCAACGCACCCCACCACCTCACCCTCATTCATGCTAAAGGTAAAAGAAAGGGTGGCTTGTCATGATTGATCCGCACCCAGACACCATTACAAATAGCTCAAGTATGATAGCAACTCCCTCTGTCGAACCAGTATCTCCCTCCACGACGAAAATGGTGTTGTTAGCATACTGCAGGACCGATACAGGAACATCCCCAACACTACAATTAGAGAAGAAACCACCATCCAATGCCCCGACAAACCTTCTTAGCAAGGGTATTCGTCGCCAGAACAAAGAGCAATGGTGCGGATGGACACCCTTGTCGAGCACCCCTCTGTGGTTGAAGAAATCCCCAAATTATTTTCCATTCACAAGAACCGTATCAGAGAATGTCATCACACATCCTTCCATCTATCTGATCTACTCATCGGGAAATCCAATGCAATGCATGACTGTCAAAATGAATCTCCAATGCACACAATCACAAGCTTTGGAGAAATCAACCTCCCATAGAAAACCCTTTGTCTTCTTCTGATTTCCATCAGCAATAATCTCCAAAGCTGTAACAACCCCACCATATAAGCCTACCAAAAATGAATGCCATCTGAGTAGGGTCAATGATGGAACCAAGAACCTTGCACCGCCTACTGGCCAACACCACTGCCACGATACAATAGATAGCACTCGATAAAGTAATAGGCCGCACATCCTCCGCCTTGCACAATGGAACCAAGAACCTTGCACCGCCTACTGGCCAAGACCACTACCATGATACAATAGATAGCACTCGATAAAGTAATAGGCTGCACATCCTCCGCCTTGCACACCACATCCTTCTTCAGTGGAAGAAATAAGAGAAAACAATTTGACCTTTCAAACACACGGTTCTCAAGTCTTAGCTCCTCAACAACACTAAAAACATCATGACCAATCAAATCCCAGAATTCCTTGAAAAGGAAGACAGGAAAGCCATCAGGATCCGATAAGCTATATGCATTCAGGTCGAATATCACCCACCAAACTTTGGCAAAGAGAAAGGTTGTGCTAACTCCTCTTCATGTAACTCATATAACAGCAGCACATCTCTACCCTCCTATCAAGCACCAGCACCAACCACACATCACCTAATCTCGCAGATATGGCCTCACAGCATTCCCAATAGCTCAGTTGCCTTCCACCACCTCACATCCAAATAAATAGGGTGCATTGTGTTATACCTCCACCCATTTATCATCGCGTAGTAAGTGCGCGCATCCCATCATTCAGTCATGTCCACCTTGACCGATGTCACCAGTCAATCTCCATCCTCTTATCATCCTCCATCAGAAGGTGATGCTGCTTGCATCTCAGCATTCTCTCCTCCATCAACAGCTCCTGAGAGTTCTCTAGCAAATACAAGCATGCAACCTCCGTTCAGGCTTGTTCCCTAGGTTACACTCTACGCGTCCACATCTCCCTTATGAACTCCACAAGCACGCCATGCAAAGCCTTAAGCTTCTCAACCATCACCTTCGGTGTCGAACCATCCACCACATATCCATGTGAATGCTCTCAACATGCAGTCAAGAGCGCTCAAAAGAAAGCATGTTGTTCGAACGATGGTCCTCCCCTGAGTTCCAACAAATTGGTGTATAATCTGAGTGTGACCAAGGCAGCGACAGCACTCGCCAACAAGAATATCTCCAACAACTCCACAAAGCCGAGAAATCGATTGAATAGCCGAGATCGCGAAGAGGAATTCCTCTATGTGTTCGTGAGTTAGCCACATCCAACACCTCCACGAACATCTCTCCCACAAAACCAGTATAAGGAGATAGCCAATATCCACCTCTCCATTATCACGTGGACGATCAGAAGCAAACAGTGTGACACTAAAGTAACCTCCTACAAGCCAAGTTGGATTCGAAAAATGATATCTCACCAGCCTCAATTCACACCATAATTTAGTCGAAGCCAAGGCCCCCGAAGGGCCATATACCGAAAGGAGAGACCCATCAGAGCATTTCTGCAGCGAAATACTTAGGTAGCACTTATCGATTCCATCAAATCACAGCTCTACCCAATACAATGCCCCTGAAACTCCCATGGATGGCACCGCCAGAAACCCAGACAGCTGAGACCCCACCACCGAGACCCCATCACCGCTCTTCGCAAAACCCCAACCTAAATCTCCATCTTCGTCTCCTATAGACACACCATGTTTGCCTTTTAGTCCTCAAGCAATGAACTCGTTGCCCTCCTCTTATTTGGTTGTCCAGACCCCGAACATTCCATGAGATGAGCTTCATTTAGCATCAAACGAAGAAGCCCTCGCCAACTTCGCCTCAACACAGCTCGCCACCTCTACAAGCTTCTCCATGACATCCACCTCTTCATTGTTGCCACTGGGACTCTCCATAGGGTCCTTGACCTCCCATCTCGAGGGAGCAACATTCACATCCCGACAACTCTCATCAAGATGGGAATCATCATCAGCCGCATACATCAGCACATCCACAGTGCCCTACACTCCTGTCAGGTATGGCATGAAACCCCCCAATAGAAGTCGTGGTGAGATGGTTCACTAATGATGTTGTCGTAGAAACACCTTCATGCAATATGCCTTACAGATAGATATGGAAATCGGTGAACAACAAGAGGAGCCAGTCTTCGAGTGCTTCCAGACCTAGGAGCAAGACCCTGAAAGGCTAGGGAAGGACACCAAGGGAGAAGCGAGGCAGACCACAACATCAACATGAGGTGAAGAGTCTGAGAGTAGAACCCCAACACAAGGGTTTGATGCGAAGTCGACGCCTACCTGGCCACCATGGAGGATCAATGGAGGAGGAGGCAGCAGGATCACCACCGTAATGGGTGCAGAGGGGCCAAATGGCCCAGGAAAGATATCCAGCTCATACGAATACACATGATTCATTTAAAAGTTCAACTCCAACTCCAAAAGAAAGCCATGATCCACAGACGAGCAAGGCTCGACCAATCGAATTCGAGGCCATGAAAATCCACCTCAATCACATCAAGCGAAGCCTCAAAAAAATCCATTCGGGCCCAAGGTTGAGGTACCAGGGAGATCAGCCTCGAAATCTATAACAACAAGGGTCACGTTGACTGGCGAAGGGGGTTGTTGCCACCAATGATTAGGCCCGTCAACAGTGTTCAAAAAGTCGGCCCAGGCGGCCGCATATGCGGCCACAGACCATGTAGCGCACCGCATAAGACATATGCGTTGGTTATGCGGTCTGGGCGCATACTCAGTCCGAGTAAACCGCATATGTAATAGGGCTTGATGAGGTGTGGTAGCCTCTAACCCAACCACACCCGACCCGATAACCCTAATTTACCCACCCGATAACCCCAACCATATCCGCCCTCGCCCACTCGACGCTTCAAAGCCCCATCAGAAGCCCGAGCCCACCCTCTACGCTACGAAGCCAAGCCCTAACATGTACTTCTCCGCCTTTGCCTCCGGTGTGCACCACCAACAGGTGCTCCTCCGCCTCCGCCTTGGGTGTGCTCCTCTGCTAACAAGTAGGGTTTTCTTTACAGAAAAACGATGCTACATGGTAAAAATATGTGTATATTACATAATGATTTAATATGATTCAAGTACTTTCTGAACCCATGATGGACTATGGTTTAATATACAATTCAAGTACTTTCTGGTGTGAGTCTTGATCTGATTTCAACTACATTGATATGATTTCAACTAAGTTTATTTCATTTACAGCAGATGTTATTTATTTTCTGGGATCATCACCTCAGCTTCTACCTTCCCTCTTGAAGAAGTCTAGTGCGGAGAATAGCCCCATTAGGAGACCTATGCGGAAGTAGCTGATGCTCGAAAAGATGGTAAGTATGTAGTAGTCGTTCGGAGTGTCGATCCTCATGTTTTTGATGGGCAGTAGAAGTCTGAAATGATCCCAGGTAGAGAAGTTCATCTGGAGTCGTTGATGTCGAACATCAGAAGTAAAGGGGTCGTCTCTCATATGCAGACTCGAGAATCGGGCCTCTCCTGTACGTGAACCCTGAGATTGGCCTCTCCCATATCTTATAGGGACCTGAAGTCGATTCTCCTACATAGGAACCCCGAAGATAAGATTGGTTTCTGAGGAGCCACGAGTAGAAGATGATGGACGCGATTAGAATCTTATATATACATCTCAACTAGAAGAATATGATGTATTCTTACTCCCCTCTCCTCCCATACTTGTCAGAATATGGACATAAAGAACCAAGTTGGGAGAAAACAACATAAAACATGCAATTTTTCTTTTCTTTATCTTCCTTTCTTTCGTTTTTTGGCTTTTCCCCTCTCTTTTTATATGCCATCTCTCTTCCTTTTTTCATAAGTTGTCTTCTTCTTAGCTTTTCTTTCCTTTTTTTGTCGATGCCGCCTTTTTTTAATGATAGCTGCCCCCCCCCCCTTATAGCATTCTCTCTCTCTCGAACTTGTGGTCCAATCTAATTCCAACAAGTTCAGCCTCCCTTCACTCTTTTTCACTACAATAGCAATAGTTGTGGGGTTGACGGGTCTTCAACAAAAATTGGGATAGGTGCCATGTAAGGGGGATTCAAACCCCCTTCTACCTTTATGAAGTCTAGGGTTCCCATCGAGGGAACCCTCTGTTAGAGCTGTCACCTTTGTATGGAAAAGGCTTGCAAGGTACCGCCACCCCGAGTTGTTGGAGAAGGAGTAGCGCGAAAGCTTTCATCGCACGATCTCATGTCGAGGAGTAATCGCGGATTCACCTCATGGTGATGCAAGGGGGAGTAATCATGGGACGTTGGTGAGATCTCATGTCGAGGAGGAATCATAAGATGGCTGGGAGATTGGAGGGTGGGTCGTCGGAGGGTAGTGGATCGCATGGGATCTTTCGAGAACATAGAGCCCGCCACCGCAAGAGATTCTGATGTTGGTTGCTTCTCGTGCCACCATCAGCCAAGAGATGTGGCATGAAGGCTCCAACAAGTTTATTTAGCTGTATCATCATCGGAACATGTTGTTGGCTTGGAGACTTCTCTGCCTCGAATCACATCTTCTTCACTAAAAATTAGGGTTATAGAGGTAACCCAACTCAATCATTGTTGCCAACAGTTTAGCAAATCTAGGATCTTTGGAGATGATGCCCAGTGGGTACATGTGGTAGCCCTATGCATGGGGAAGAGATACTCGGATGCGCATCTCAGAATTAGGGTTCCAAGAACCCCAATTTTTCCTCAAATTTGACGATTCAGATCTTCAAAATCGTTGTGATAATCAATCAGTGCAGAATTAGGGTTTCAAAAATCCTAGAACTTTCTTGAATCTCGAACATCATCACAAACATAAATAATAATAAGAGTAATAATTCTTCAAGAACAAACCAAGAACCGAGCATGGCTTTGATACCATGTTGGAATAAATAATGCGAAAGCAAAATCAATAATCAAGAAATAATAAGAACATTGAACACTCGACTTACGTGGAACCCTATTCCGTGAGGAGCGGGATGAAACCATGATAGAAGGCCATATTTCTCGATGAATACATGGTGTGTGGGGCTTCTTATATAGCCCAACAGACAGACCAAATTCCCACTAATAGATGATGTGGGACTAAACAAGAGAACAGTGTAATTGGATACATCCAGTTACCCATCTATTACATAATCTGGAAGTCTCCACATGACAGTGTTATCTACAGCTTGGGCTAAGGCACTAGATGTTTTGAAAATAATTAGCATATTCTGAATTCTTTAGGAATTCAGTTTAGGCAGTGACTTGCACGATTGATGATGATTTCGAATTGAGCCTTTTCGGGCACTTTCCTCTATTTGCCTAAAGCATTTTACTATTCAAACCTAAGGATTTACACCCTTTGATTGGCGTATCGTCGACCTTCCCATTTTTGACCAACCACGTGTAACACAAGATAGGAAACCCATACGTAACTGGGGTGTGGGCATGTTACGAAGACAACAAAGGTCTATGTTTATCAAAGGTAATTGTTTTTTCTTAAAGGCTAAGGTATTTAAAATGAAAGAGTAATCCAACAAGAGACCAGTGGTCAAAGAGTAGAGTGAGGGTCCTCAATGTTCTAAGAAGAATCCACTTCAAATCAAGAAAATACCCGTAGTCGGGCAGTGCCCCTGGAAGTGAAAACAATCACTGAACTGAAACGTGAAGAAGACTGAAAGGTGAAAGTCTAATGTAATTATCCTATGGTGGCATATTGGTGGAGGGGATCGTTACACCATTCTTAGCATCTCAACATAGTTGCACATGACATTTTCAAATTGACAGCACATGTTGTTGGATTTCCATTCTATCCGCAGATCAAGGTGCAGTGAAGTTGGCAAAGATATGCCTTGCACTCACAGGTGATGCCTACTTTTTCCTTAAATCATCTACCTCTCTTCTAAGGATACTTACGGAAGCAATTTTTCCTTAGATCATCTACCTCTCTTCTAAGGAGACTTACCGGAGCAATTGCAAGTGATGGAGTTCTCAGTTTGCTAAAGTGAGTTAATATTTAGACGTTAATTTTTGAATTGTCTACACTAATACTTGTATAGATTTGGCATATTTTCCTTCAATCTTTTTCGAATGTTCACACAAAACCAAGAATGATCAGTTTTTCTTTTTGGGTCTACATGTATTGGCATTTGGCATCTAAGGGTGAATCCAGTGATATCAACATCTAAAGTTCTCTTCAAACTGTAACTTCCAAGCGTAAATAATATCTAGTGGGTGGTCTCTTTTTAGCAAACATGAGTGATTTCCAGCATGTATAGCCTTAGAACGCATCACTCTTTATGGTTCCATGGTTCCACCTCAGTTTGACACTAGCAGAAGAAAAGGTGAGAAAAATGCCATTTTTTAGATTTATTGAGAAACATGATATATGAGATTCGATTTTGTCTGAGAAAATTTGGGGAAGGGCTACTCTCTCGAAGGTGTTGTCATCCACTGGGGAGTCATGTGTCCCCAATGCTGATGAACTTGTATTTGCAAAATTTACATGATCGCTACGCATGTACTAAGTAGTCATGGCTTAACTATGTTCTCTATGTTCCTGCTTCGCAAACATCTTCTTGATGCTTATAGTTTAGTCTTCCATAAACCAGGTTCTTCTAGGATGCCTAGTGTTGTATCTAGCTCTTCATGATGTTGGGTCTAAGCCCTTCTTGTATCTACTACACAATTTTTCATGACTCTGATATGTCTCTCTCTATTTGTTATGTACAATCCTGCGGAAAAGACATCCGTCGACTTCGAGCCATCCATGGTCGACTATAGTAACTACGCTTAGATTGATATGGATTCACAATAGTTCCTAAATTTTTCATAGAATTAAAATTTTATTTATATAAATTCTAGGTTAAGGTTATGATTGTGGGACTAAAATCTCGCTTAGTCCCTGGAATTTTTTGTATCTTCAAAAAAAAAGAAGACTTTCTTTCAAAATGTAAGGATAGTTTTTTTTATAAGTGTAAGGATGATCTCTCTTTATTCTCGTCTGATTAATCTTTTTTTCAAATGTTCATTCAAATGATAAATCGGATTCTGGCTGGAGTGAATGATTTGATGTCCTCGTCACTTCATTTTATTTAAGGTCTTCGTTCACGAGTTATTCAAATTGCTCCCTTCTGTTTATTTTATAAAAAGTTACAAATCAAGGTCATCAAAATCACAGGGTTGGATTTCTAAGGCATTTCTTCCCTGATTTTGGCGATGATTGCATGGAAGTTTTAAGCCGAATTTATTATCCTCCACAAATTAGCAATATTCACTTCTTCTGCAGAACAAAACTGCGAATAAAACAGAAATTCTTCATTTTTCAGAGAATGATAAGATTTGAACCATATTCTCCAGGATGGATGCCCATCAATCCAATTGTCAAAATCATTTAGGCAGGTTAGCAGAGATTCATGTTCACAAAAAGTACAGGGATATATTGCATAACAAAAAGTATCATCGAGGAAGCATCTCTGTCTTCAAAAAATAATTCACGCTTACATGCTGTTAGACATAATTATTCTTTTTATCCAACTCATGTATGGGAGAATCATTCAATATGTAGAAGCTACCTTTTCAAGGCAAAGTACATAATCTCTGGCATGAATACTAACAATGTCATCGACAGAGGCAAGTCTAAATTTGTGTAGTTCCACCACATCTGATCCACGAAGCTGCAGCATGAGTCACATCCTACTTAAATGTTAAACTACCTCCGCAAAAAATGATGCCTACAAAAATAAATGCCTCCCATTTTATTAAAAATTCAACAATTTCAATTCCAATACTGAAAATATAAATAGTTAATATAAGTCACAGAATGCAACCTCAAACAAAATGGACTTATGGAATATTCAGTGCATAGCATGCTAGTAATCAAAAAGAGAACTTCTAAAGCTTCAAAGCCAAAAATAAATAAATTAATTGACCACAACAAAAATCACAAGACAAAATTGTTAGTAAAAATGAACGAGATGTTTATTCCATCAGCCCTAAGCTCTCTTATATAGGAGAGTAGCCTATGGGTAAATTACATAAGGCATACGGCTGAAAATAAAAATAACAGAGAGATACAAGGGAAACTAATATATATGTTAACACTCCCCCTCAAGATGGAGCATAGATATCAATCATGCTCAGCTTGGACGCACACTTCTGGAATGGGCCTCGTAGTAATGCCTTGGTGAATATATCTGAAGTTTGATTTTCTGAAGTAACATGAGATGTAGCAATAAAACCCTTCTGAATCATGTCACGTATGAAGTGACAGTCAACCTCAATGTGCTTGGTCCGCTCATGGAATGCTGGATTGTTTGCAATGAACAAGGATGCCTGATTGTCACATTCTAAGTTCATAGGAAGTGGTACATCTATACATAGATCTGTAAGCACAGCCTTTAGCCACATCATTTCTGTGCTAGCCTGGGCCATAGCCCTATATTCAGATTCAGCACTAGACCTGGCTACCACCGTCTGTTTCTTGCTCCTCCATGAGATTAGAGAATCTCCAACGTAGACTGCAAACCCAGAGGTGGACTTCCTGTCCTTGGGACAACCTGCATAGTCTGCATCCGCACATGCTGAGATAGAAATCCCCTTGTCTTTCTTGAATAGCAAACCTGCACCTGGAGATGATTTGAGGTATCTGAGTATCATATGTATAGCATCCATATGAACCTGACGTGGTTGCTCCATGAACTGGCTCACACGACTCACTGCAAAGGATATATCGGGCCTAGTGATCGTGACATACAACAGTTTGCCTACCAGTTCTCTGTATCTTCTCCTGTCCACCTCCTCTGTGTCATCATCGTATAGCTTCATGCTGGGGTCCATTGGTGTTGTAGCAGGCCGGCACCCAAGCATACCTATTTCACTCAACAAGTCCGTAACATATTTTCTCTGCGACATTACTAGCCCATACGGATTTCTAGCAAATTCCAGTCCCAGAAAATATCTAAGGACTCCAAGGTCCTTAGCGACAAATTCGCTACCCAGCTTCTCTTTCGCCTGCTTTATGCCTTGCTCATCATCTCCTGTAATCAAGATGTCATTTACGTAAACCATGATTGCAATAATACCTCTTGAAGTCTTCTGTACAAACAAGGAATGATCAGCATTAGAGCGTTTGTATCCCTGTTTTTCAAAGAGGTCTGAGAGCTTCTGAAACCATGCTCTTGGGCTCTGCTTAAGGCCATAGATAGCCTTATGAAGTCTGCACACCTTAGAACACTTCCCCTCAACAGCAAAACTGGGTGGTTGTTGCATGTAGACTTCCTCCTGTAGGTTGCCATATAAGAACGCATTCTTCACATCCAACTGATATAGCGGCCACTCTCGAGTAACAGCGACTGACAGCAAGATCCGTAGGGTAGAATGGCGGGCTACTGGCGAGAACGTATCAAGATAATCCACCCCGTATGTTTGTGTAAAGCCGCGTGCAACAAGGCGAGCCTTGTATCTGTCAATACTGCCATCTGCATTTTGCTTGACTGTAAATACCCACTTGCAGCTCATTGGGGTCACATCTGCAGGTATGGGAACTAGACTCCAAGTTCCCCTAGATTGAAATGCTGCCGTTTCTTCCTCCATTGCGAGACGCCATCTACTATCCTTCAGAGCATCTTGATAATTCCGTGGAATATCTACAGCTGACAAGGCAACCACAAAGTTCCTAAAATCCCCAGATAGTCGTTCAAATGACACAGAGGCTGCTAAAGGATATGTGGCGCAGCTCCTCTTCGATTTGCGTATAGCAATAGGAACATCTAAATCAGTTGTGTCCTCATCTGACCTCTGCAACATATCCTGCTCAGAATTATCATTAGATCCATCAAGAGTAATATCTTCAGTACATACCTTAGGCGAGCTAGGAGATGAGTCATGACCATGAGCTGGAGTAGGCCTGCGGGTATAATGAAATGGTAGTGGTGAAACAGGGATAGTGTGTGGAGCTGGTGGTGGTGGTGATGGTGGTGGTGATGGTACTGTTGGTGGTGGTGTCATATAGATGGCATCGGTAGTCACTGGAGGTAGTTGTTGATCACCTGAGGATGAAAAATACATTACGGATTCAAAAAATGTAACATCTGCACTAACCATATACCGCCTACGCAAAGGATCAAAGCACTTGTACCCCTTTTGAGTTCTGGAGTACCCAACAAACACACACTTGACAGCCCTAGGAGAGAGCTTGTCAGTACCGGGAGACAACTGGTGGACAAAGGCAACTGAGCCAAACACACGAGGAGTAAGGGAAAACAGATCCTTACCAGGGTAGATAAGGGAGAAAGGGATCTGTTCATCTAGGACAGAGGATGGCATACGATTAATTAGGTAACATGCTGTGAGAACCGCGTCACCCCAGTAAGAATAAGGAGCATGACTCTGTATAAGAAGTGATCTTGTGACATCTAGTAGGTGGCGATGTTTCCTTTCAGCGATCCCATTTTGTTAAGAGGTATAAGCACAGGATGTTTGATGGATAATTCCTTTGGATTTGTAGTAATTGGCTAGGACATGAGTACATAGTTCTAGGGCATTATCACTTCTCACAAATTTCACAGATGTGGAGAAAACATTATGAATTTCGTTAAGCAAAATGGATAATAATATTCCCTGCTTCAGATTTATTTTTCAAAAAAAATACCCATGACACATGAGAGAAGTCATCCACAATAACTATATAAAATCTGTGTCCCTGATGATCAGGTACACGACTCGGACCCCAGATATCAATATGAAATAACTCAAACTTGGAGGTACTGCTCCGACCCGGACGACTGGGAAAGGTAGACCTATGATGCTTTCCCAACTGATGCGCCTCACATTGGATAGATGTGTGAGGCAGACCCTGGGGTAACACACGACGCAACTTCTGAAGCGGTAGATGTCCAAAGCGCAGATGCCATAGCAGAGGAGATACTGGTCCAGTAGGTAGGGATGAGGTTCCAACAAGCGGAGTCTGATTTAGGCGATAGAGGCCTCCTTGCTCATAGCCACGACCAATCACGTTGCCCGTAAGGATGTCCTGAAAAATATGGATCAAAAATTTGCCGACATTGTAAATCCTTCATAATATGACTGATTGATAATAAATTCATTGAAAAATCAGGTGCATGTAACACATTCTTGAGCTGCATAGAAGATGTCAGTCTAATCTCCCCCTGACCAGTGATAGGGGAATGTGTACCATTGGCAATGACCACTGTTCAGCCTGGAGGAATCTGAGAATATCCTGTAAGTAAACTCTGATCGCCACATAGATGATGTGTAGCGCCCGAGTCCATAAACCAAGGTAATATATCTGATCTACTACTGGTAAATGCAAGTATGCTACCTGAAGCACTGGTAGACGTAGAGGCAGATGCAGCAGCATCAGATTGACTCTCAGTATTATACTATTAGGTGCTGGGTCAGATGGGGGAATAATGCCCCTTAGACGGGCAACTAGATCATCGAACCGCTGATCCAAAGTGGCAGCAGATGGAGGCTCTATCTGCTCAGCGACTCGTGCAGATGCAGGAAATCCATGCTTAGAGTAGCATGTGTCTTCATTGTGTCCGACGCGATGACAGTAGGTACATGTTGGCCGAGTGCGGCCTCCTCTGCCACGAGGTCCACGTCCTCGGGTCTGATAATGAAATCCACGACCCCTTTTGGCGGCCATGGCTGAAGCATTCTGATTCGTGGACCTGGAAGGGATGGTGATACGGCTCAGTCTACGAAAGGCTTCCTCCATGGGAGGAATAGTAGAATCGGCCAAGATCTGGGATCGTGCCGCCTCATACTCTGGATCAAGTGCAGCAAGGAACACGCCCACCATAGTCGCATTCCGATAGGTCTTCTGTTGTTCTGGCGTGGCTGTCAGGGGCATGAAGCTGTATAGCTTCTCAAACATCCCTCGCAGGGATGTGTAGAGTGAATGTAGAGGGCGACCACTCTGCTTTATAGTGAATATATCATGCTGGAGTTGCAGAATCTTCGCCTCATTCTTCGCCTGAGAGTATGTGGCCGCCAGAATGTCCCACATGTCTTTTGCTGCGGGCTGATGTAGAATGTCATTGGCAATCTCGATCGCCAACGTTCCAGATAACCAAACTTTGGCGTATGCGTCATCGGCCTCCCAAGAGGCATTGGCTCCAGTCTTCTCAGCAGGCTCTGCTTCGGTAAGAATGTGCTTCTTACCCGTTGACTTCATCATACTCATGAACTGCATCGCTCATATTTCATAGTTCGTACCATCCATCTTTACAATAGGCACCGGACCATGAAAGGCGCCAATGGATGGGATATCCGCCTAGCTTTCTGACATACTGGAAACTGGAGACTGGAGCGATTGACTGAAGATCAGATTCGTCTACAATGACATAGACGGGTTTAGTTGCATGTGTAGACCTCAAGAAACTAAACCCATGTAGTTGACGGTGTGCGCTTTAGGGCTTAGCAAACGCTTAGGGCTTCTACGGTACCCGCTGAAGCACGCAGGCACGCAAGGCACGAGCGCTCAGTCGCGCAGCGTGAGGATGAGCGTGCAGTCACGTGCGTGAAGGTGAGCGCTAGGCGCAGACGCTCAAGCGCATGCGCACAGGCGGAGGCGCACAGGCACTCGTGCGAGTATGCGCACAGGCGGAGGCGTTGGCGGAGGCGCGACAGAGGCGCAGGCGGGGCGGAGGCGCTGGCGGAGAGAGAGGCACGCGGATGGGGTAGGGTAGGGTTAGGGTTTCGAGAACTCCGGTCTAGGACCGTCGCTCTGATACCATGTTGGTAAAAATGAACGAGATGTTTATTACATCAGCCCTAGGCTCTCTTATATAGGAGAGTAGCCTATGGGTAAATTACATAAGGCATACGGCTGAAAATAAAAATAACAGAGAGATACAAAGGAAACTAATATATATGTTAACAAAAATCATGACAGCAACAAAACCATCTATGCACTTATCCGTTTAATAGTTCAAAATCCACATTTTCAATTTTCAAATTGGACCATTCAGTAGATCCACAAGATTTCACCTTGGAATCTAATGGAATGGCCAAGATATGTCAAAAAGGATGATTGATGTGATTTTTTTCTGATGTGAACATAAAGTGAGAGATTGAGCAAGGGAAAATTAAATTGCCTTGCCTGAAAAATGCCACTTTCAACCAGAGACAAAAGTATTTAAACCTATGCAGAAAAACAGACAACTGTATCCCCCTATCTCCACCAGAACCATCTGATAACATGCCGAAACCAGTGTCAGGATCTAGTATATGCATGTGCACATCATATTTAACACGGAGAAGAAATCAAGTGTTCCGAATAACAGATGCTTGACAGCTAAAAGGAACAAAAGTCATTAAATAATTAAATAAATAATCTATCTTAATTACCACAAAGAGTTGCAATGACAACCGATGGAAAATAAACAAAACTTTGGGTTTCAAACCTTTGATGTGAGCTCCATCTTCTCCAGAATACTCATTATTGCAGGAACTCTTAAATTAGATTCTGGATGGGACTCCTGTAATCAAAACTAAACAATGGTTTCAAGAAAGAAATATTGTTGGAGATGCTGGGTTTTGGATTCAGGTTCATGTCCAGAATAGTGTTTCAGATTTGTTTGTTTGATTTTTTGATAAATACAAATTGTGGACAGTGGGAGTATTTACGCAAATAAGTCCAAGGGCTTTGTGCATGTGTAAGTAGGGATGAAAATGAATATGAATATATATGTATCCAATCCGCTGTCATATTCATTTTATACATACTTCGACATCTGTATTCGTATTTGTTTTAAAGCGGATGCAGATATAAATATCACTTTGACATTAGCCAATATTCGCATTCGTATTCACATATCCATTCAGTACATAAATATAGTCATAGATTTATTTTTAGTTGTGTGTAACAACATTTTATGATTGCATTCATCATTGTTGATATGATTGTTATGAAATGAATATATTTGGTATATTTGTTTATGTTTAAACTACACTAAACATGTGTATTTTAGTTAATCTATTAAATATTTACGTTATTGTTCGTATCAGATCCATATTCGTTTTATATTCATATTTGTTTTCAATGATATGATAACACATTTTTCATATCCATCAATATTTGTATTCACATTCGTATTCATCTTTTAAAACATATAAGGATATTATTATAACTAAATTCGTATCCATATCCGACAGTTATTCATAGCCAATAACAGCTTATTGCATATTAGGTATAAAGCTTACCTAATGCTATATCATAACTATACATGGAAGTATATACATTTATGGTAGGCATAGCAGCGTTCCAAATTTCAATTTCCAGCTTCTAATAAGTGATAAAAGGGTGTAAATTTTGGTTTACTTTTAAATAAGATGTCAAAAAACATTCAATCATCATATTATTTTCCATTTTCTAATTTACGGTGTAAAAAATTATAGAAAATATGGATTATACCAACTGTAGAGGGGTCTTCTTTATCATAGAACTAATTACAATGGTCTTTCTTGATACTACAACCACAACTACTTTGGGGGCATTCGTCTTTGCCTATTATTAACCTATTTTAAAAAAAACATAAAGTTAATTAGTAGAGGATACTTAGGTAGCCAATATAGATTCCTGATTATGAGGAACAAATTTCCTGAGACCATCAAAGCTCATAAACATGTTTCTACTATATTTCAGCAAAGTATGGTTCAGTACTAAACAAATACTGAATTTTTTTTGTGTGTCAACAATAGAAAGTCTTCATGAAAAAATCTCAATTTCTCGATTACACCTATCCCTTGATGGTAATTTTTTGGTCATGCGTTTAGGTATGCATTCGCTATTTAGTCAGTGTGTATAATTTTTCTTGCAACTTTAAGAATACTGACCACAAATTTTTCGTGTCTATAAACTCTATTTTACATTACTAAAAATAAATGAACTTTATTTTACAGCCTATTCATGGAAGCTGGAGATAATCAACAACATCTCTGGCCATTAGAACAGTCAAGAATTTCACTTTGCTTTGAGAATATCCTGTAGTGCTATCATATCTTCATATTAACTGCACCGTGCAACAGGGAAATTGCAAGGCCGGTGGAGGAATCTCGAGAAGCGACAAGCTCATAAAAGAAATAGAATCAAAAGACCTTGTTATGCCCCATCGCAGGGGATTTGCAATACACAACACGCGCATCTGGTTGCAGAATGCCGGGAGAAAATGCATCAAGAACTTTTCCTGTGCTGGCTGAATACGTGAGTCCTTCATTTTCAGCTGAGCATCTGACTCTGATAATCCGACGTCGGAAATGAGAATCCAGCAGCCTATTTTCTGAAGTGGAGTGGCAAATGTTCATTGGTCTGACCACACTCTGCCACATCGACGAGACATTCGGCCAACAAACAAGGTCGATCCCGCGCGAGAACATGTGACCTGTAGCACTTCCTAAAGATTACATAACACAGCCAATTAGCCAAACCTCATTTCGCAATCTTTAGAACGGCCCAGAACGAGAATGATGAACGTGTGAAGTATGCAGTCTAAAGTTTTGCAATTTTTCATATAAAAGTAAGCAATCGATCATTAATATCTTGAGATTAACATCGAACAGTCAGATATGTCAGATATGCATGCGGTGTACAACCAAAATATTGAGTAACCAACATTTGCATGAATAAAAGCAGAAAGTATACATAAAATCTACGCAATGGTGAACCAAACTAAGAAAAAGAGACGTCTATAACCACGATGACGTGAATGTTGGGCCAAGCAGAGAATGAAATCCAACGGAAAAAACAACAACCGATCAAGTAAAAGAGCAGCAATATTGCTTGAAGAACAAAAACAAGTAGAATTGGGGCATAACAGATCAAGGAAATACCGGGAATAGAGAGAGGGAAGGGGAGGGAAGTAGCTGCCGCTCTCCGGCAATAGTCGATCGTGTCTGGTCTCCAATCTCCCGAAGCCCTAGAATGCCCGGAGTGTACTCCCTTCGCCTGCTTCCAAGAACAGAGGAGGAAGGCTTTTTTCCGTTTTTTATGAATACGCAGGATATCATAATCTTCTAATAAATGGCCATATGTTGTGTGCAAGACGATCCAAAAGCAATGGATACGGTTTCACTTTCACCGCATTGTCTTCCCGCCATGGCCTCTTTCCGAGGAAATGGATATTTATTATTCTTTCAATTTCCCTTTTTTCCTGTGTTTCCTTATCCGTCGTTAACTAAAGTTGTTTCGTATTTATTCTTTTTATATTGCCCGCTTGATATACATTTTTGGGTTTTTTACAATTGTACCCCTCTGAGGTTATATCCCTTTATTTTTTGCAATGACACTTGCACCTCTGTATTCTTAGAATAAATCCACAGTATTATTCTCTCGTAAAGCAAATTTGGGGTATAAGTGTAATGATGGAAGTGTGGTACTGTGAATCTTGCAAGAATACAAAGGACAAGTGCTATTGCAAAAAAATATAGGGCACGATTGTAATTAAAGAATCTCTGAGGGGTACAGTGTACAAAACTTACATTTTTTATTTTTTATTTACTGTTGGAACAAGGAATTTTTGGGAAAAAAAAAGATAAAATTCTTTGTTTTATTATACCTGGATAAGTCCATGGCCGAACACAAGGACATGAACAATTAAGTCTAGTGACCAGGGTTAAGTGATTAATAATGTATCTAAGTCAAAGTACACAACACGTGAATGCAATATATTTTTATTGGTTTTATAGGCAAGTTAAGAAGAATAATGTGCCACAAATTGAGAATGCGAGTCAAACAAATACATAAACCCTTGAATTAATTCTTATTGATGAAATCCAATTAATTACATTAGCTCTAAACTGATTTATATAAGCTTCATTTTCAATTGAAATTAATCGATGCACTTATTCAATAGAGCGCTAATATTACTCAATGAACATTCATCATTCAATTAGGATATTATTGATAAGAGATCAACTATTTATAACCTAATTAAATTTTAGGTTCACTAAATAACTCAAGGTTCAATTTATGCATCAAATTACATTGATAAAAATTGAGATCATATAAAACATTGATCGCTAAGCAAAGATATTCTCTAATTTTTAAAATCAGTACTCACATATCGCATCAGAGAAATAACTATACCATATAAAGAGCATAATCAGAGCTTTTAAATGGGATAAATTTCATTAAAAGTGGAATAAGGATGTAAAAGTTATCAAGCATTCGTTTTAGGGATTTAGATGCAAGAAAACTCAAATTAAAATAAATAAAACATCACAATAGGTCCTTGAAGAACTTAAATGAAATATACAAAAAAACACATGGGCTTATCTGTTATTTTCTAGGCTCACACATATATATTGAAATTAGGAGGACACGACGGAACCTAAGCGCGAAATTCCTAAGCAGACACGTAATGCACATGCGGTCTAGGTTCAATGCTTTGCTCGGAACAGGTGGAGGCTCGAGCCATGTAGTGATCTGGAGCACCTCAGGGCTGGTTCGGCTATTAAGAAGCTGCAAGTTCAAGGATGCGGTCAGGTCCAATGTCGATTGTTCGATCAAGGGGATCAAACGGTACCTGTAGACCGATGGTTTCCTCTCCCCTTCGCACGTGGCAGACTTGGATGTGCTCTGGCAATGGTGTACTCCCTCCTCCTTGCTCCTATGGGGTCGGTGAAGGTCCTAGCAGCTTCCTAGATTCCTAACGATTATGATGATGTGTTGAAGAAGGGTTGAGGACCTCTGGTTCTGCTACTTAGCGTCAACATGTCAGAGGCGGATGAAATGAATGAGGGTGATCAGAACTCCAGCCAATGAAGTGGTTGGAGTACCCACATGGTTAGAGGGAATAGTCGAAGCATGTGGGGGTATTTTGGAAGTGAAATGGGGTGATATGATGAGCCAACAGAGGCGGAGAAGGCAGGACCCTAAGTGGGTCTTCTTCCTTGCAGGACGAAGAACTTGGCCTGTGTGAGGGGAGGTCTGGAGAAGGAAGAAGGAGATTCGGAGTGGTCCACGAGGATATGTGAAGTGTAGTTATGGTGTAGAGCGATTCAGGTGATGAAGAAGGTGTGTGCTCCGAATAGAAATGGACAAAACGAAGAGGGTGGCACTGAGGCTCACCTAGAGTATGGAGAAGAAAAACTGATGAAGGAATCTCCTAGGGTTGAAGCTCCAGAGGGCTGCAGGATTTTCGCTTGACAGACCCAACTTTACTTGAAGCTACAACATCTCTCAATTTGGGATGTGACGTGGGTATGCTTGTCGTGATCTCACCAGAGGCTCAGACCGTTGTGACCTCTCAAATATTCCTCGTACTATCACTTGAGTGGAGGAGATGCTACGAGAAAGCCTTGCGTAGACGCTGGTAGCCAAAAAAATGGAGGAGGAGATGGAGTTTTATTTGGAACGACTGTTGAAGAAGGAGTTCAATTGCTCGCGGTTGATACACGTGAGAGGGATGATGGAGATGGATGTCAAAGCAAAGAAAATGGTTAAAAGGGTGTTGTAACAACGCCAAAATCGTGTCATGAAGCCACGTAGGTTGACGAGGATAAATGGGTGAAGGAGCTCTGGTGAACAGTCACATCTCTTTCGAGATCAACCACTCGGGGAAGATGACATGCAGGAGCCGTTGGATCATTCAATCCAATGGTCATGATGAGGATGTATATGGAGCGATGAGGGCCACTTGATCACTTGATCAAGCAATCCCTAATGAGGCAGGGAAGAATAAATTAGTGTCGTTTGATCAAAAGATCAGACGACACAAATGAAATGGCAAAGGCTAAATAAGAGTCGATCACGTGTTGGCTCTTCATTTGGCCATGTGGCCCAATGAAAATAGATATAAATAAAAAAATATCGTAAAATAAAAATAAAATAGTAAAAGGGGTTAAAAAAGATGTTCTACAAGAAAGTTGTGTAATTTTTCAAGATCTACAACTTCAATACATAACTAAGAACTAAAATACATCATCTGTACATACTTAATAATTTTATAAGTATTTTAAAATAATAAAAATTCTTCTTTTATTTATTTTTTTAATAATTTAGAATAATAATTAATATACAAAATATTATGTACAATATATACTAATTTTTATGAGATTTTTAACAATGAGAAACACATAAAATAGAAGGAACTTTAAACACATACATTAGATACTTTATTTATATGTAATAATTAGCCTTTATTTATAAGGTGCAAAAGTTAATTTCGATTAACTAACTAATAAGTTAATTGATTGTTTCAAGATAGAGGGCTAATTAATAAGAATAATATTGATGAATATGGGATTCATCAGTTAACTTCCGATTATTTTTATGTTAACTTAACGGTATCCATAAAAAATCAGCACCTACATCTACTCTCGATGGTATGTCAAACTTTTACAAAAGAATACACTATGTTCTCTTCAGATCACCTACCTCATTCATCTCGCATGTCATGCTTTGATGCCCATTGTATATTATTTAAGTTTCTCAACATAATTCTTCACACGTCCGGCATCCCTCCCTCCTCTCATCAACAAGTGAACCACGAGTCCCCTGTTACTCACCAACCCTCATCCCTTGAGCTCCATCAGTTTTCAACACCTCCTAATCTTGAGCTCACTGATCTTCCATCCTCTCGGTCCTAAGCTACTAGCCCTTTGAACCCATTCAAACTTTCAGCTCCCCACGCTTGAAGAACATGGTATACTCAAAGTCGAGCACACCTATGGTGCCTCCGGATGCTTCTTCCTGCAGCCTCTCGATCTAGATGGCACCCACGAATTATGTGGTCATTTCCCCGAGCACAACTTCTTCTCTTTAGCACCCTTGATCACCTCCTCTGTCCTTACCATTCTCATCTGGTGTGAGCACACTAACCACCTCCTCCCTCACACTTCCTTGGTTTGCAAAACCTCATAACATTGGGTTGTTTTGTTATGACATGCACCCCTAATCGAGACAAGCGCAACAAATATCCAAGCTTTTATTCTGACCCATAAAAAGCATGAAACATAAACTCCTTTATCAAATATTCCTTGAAATCATCATAAAAAATATTTCTTATCCAAAATAAAGAAGTCCAGAACGATTATCCATACAAAAGAACCCATTTAAGATATAAAAAAATTGCTCTGGTTACAAAACTAGTACTTACAAGAGTAAGCTATCTTCCCATTGCATAGTTATGTTTCTTCTAGGTTATACAACTCTATCTTGAAGTGCAAAAAGTTACCAAAAGGTCCAAAACATGGTATAAAGATGGCACATCCTCCAGCTACTACGCAGTACCCTTGGTCCTTGTAAGATTCTTACCAAGGTATGTCTGTAAATAATAATAAACAAAGGAGGTTGAGTATGAACTCAATATGGGTTTAGATCCAGCGAGTAGATCTCAAGCATTTTGGTGAAAAAAATAAAGGTTTTTATGATGCAACTATGTATAAAACATATTAAACATTTGATAAAAATACTTTAATAAATAAAACTTGGAACTTTTCTAAAATATTATTGTTGTAAAAACATTCAACTTTCAACAAGGATATAACTGCGCATAATTTAATTCTAGCTGTCAAAAGTATTCCAACTCTATAGCTACTAATCATAATTGCTAATTTAACACCGTTTAGCTAACTGCGCTAAGTTAATGAACACTGAAAACAAACTGAGTCATATGCGTAGACAATCCAAAAGGCAAAAGAATACCATGCATATAGCTCAAAGACTTTGTGTATATAAAATGTGGACCCAAAGTCCTCAGAACCATATCCAATGATCGGCATATCTAATAGCTTTGTCGTATCTAATGACGTGTTTCAGAGTCATATCCAATGACATCAATATATCTAGTGGCTGACTCATGACTTGTCCTAGAGCAACCGTGTTGTTCATCAATTACATATTATTTCCTTTTTATTCATTAAAACGTATTTATAAGCTAAAAAATGTATGATATCTGGATCATATCATTACATGAAAGTTTTACTTTACGCTTGTGAAACTTCTGTTGCTCTATTTACAAAATAAATGAACACTAAAATTCTGCAAGTTGCTTCATAACCTTCACTAGCTGAATGATGAAAACTATATATAAAGCTTGAATCATCATTTTACGTCAATGCAAGGTTGAAATACTATGTTGCATGTAACATGGCGAAAACTTATTTGATTTTCAAAGCAGTTCAAACGTGCACAAACGTATGATCTAAAGAAACTTTACAAGCTTTAATATCAAATTTAGTTGTCAAATCATATGTGAATATTGAAAATAATGCTCGAGAGACCACTCATTTGATAGAAGTTTCAATTTGATATTCTACTTGTCTCTTGAAGTTGAAATGTTTCCTATAACATAACCCATCTCATAAAACATTCTCTAAACAAAATTCTAAACCAATCCAATGGCCAAAATGATTTCTGTATGATTATATAAGCATGGATAGAGAGGAAAAATGATCAAAACCTTGTTTTAATGTGTTTGCTCCAGATATTCAATACTCCCTTTGCTTCCCCTCCCACCTCTCTTTTAAAAACGAAATCGATGTTATGGGAACTCTGGATGTGTGATGAACGCGAAATCCACCTCTTAAATAATCGATAATTTGTAGTATAGGAGGCAAAAATCGATCGATCAAAATACCACAAACTTTGAATTTTGTGGAGTATTTTTACTTGGCAAGTTTACCAAGGTCAAACACATGGAACGATGATTCTTAGTTGTGTGGTTTTAAATTAAATTAAACAATTAAATAATTGCTAATTAATTTCCTTGTTGAAAACAAACAGAAAGAAATGTTATGATGAAGATGCAAAGAAATAAAAAGAGAGATAAAGCACTAGATCTGTGTATTATAAGATTCAATCCTCAATGAAATTTATCAATTAATTCTCGAGAGACAATCACATATCGTAAAATATTGATGCCCAGAAAGATTTATTAACTCCAAGTTACAGGTAAAGAGGTTAATCAATGAATATTCCTGTCAAAAATTCCATGTAAATTACTCTTCAAAATTAATAGTCGATCAGCGAAATATGGAGTCAAATATATTTATCCTCGATTTAACCCCTGCATAAATTAAATTATTGGTAATAATCCACCATGATAACAAGGAGTTAATAAAATAAATTCCTCAACTGAACTCCTGCAGAAGATGTCGTTAATTTCTTAAGCACAAATATGCCACAATTAGCGTGTAAATATCAACAGAGATCCTCAAATGATAATTACCCATAAGCAACCTCAGATCTGTCCACAAACTATGCCAAGTGATAGAGCATGAAAAGAGCTTCAAAATGGCATATTATATGCTAAAAACGGAGTTCGTATGAGAAAGCTATGCTAAAATGAAATTACATGGACTGAAATGTAAATAAAATAAAGTTTTTCTTTTAAATAGGTCCCTGGAGGGGCTTATCAGTAATTTCAAAAAGCTAGAGGGGTCCCTCTGTAATTTACCCCTAGTAGGGGTATATTTCTAATTTCTGAAACTTCCGGGGTGCTGTAGCTATTTACCCCCGCAGCACGTGCCTCGCACGTGCATCTGGAGGTTCGGGCGGTGGGGTAGAGGCTCGGTGAAGCCGAGCATGTGGTTCGGAGCACGAGGCTGAGGTTCGAAGCCCCGAACCAGAGGCTCGGTGATGGAGCTGAAGGCTCGGTCCGAAGCTAAGGCTCGGATCGACCGAGCCTCCACGTGGCTGTCTGTTGTGGCTCGGAGGCTCGAGCCTCGAGGCTGGGGCCTAGGCTCGGGGCGGCTGACGACGGTGGTATGTGGGTCGTAGGATCAAAGGCAGAGAGCCCGATCCTACGGTAGCTAAAATCTGGTGGCGCGGGTGGCTTCGGGCAGAGCTGACGATGGAAGAGCGCCTGCGTAGGAGGCGGGGACATGAGGCCGCGGGGAACCTCTCCGAGCTGAGGAGCTGGGGAAGGGCGTGGTCGAAGGAAGTGTTGGCTACGAGTTATGCTCCTACGGAGGTTGTCGTGGAGGCGGGGGTACGAAGGATGGAGGCGGAGCCGCAAGGGCAAGGCACTGGTCGTGCGAGGTGTCAAGGGAATGAGGGATGTCGGGGTGGAGGGCGACTGCTGGAGAGGTTGTTATGACGGGGTTGAATGCTCGATGCCCGAAGGTGATGACGATGTATATGCAGGGGGTTAGCAAACACGGAGGCGGAGGCTGTATGGCGGAGATGGTCGAGCAGCTTTGTAAGCGGAGTTGTTGACGAAGGTGTGGGTCGGCAGAGGACAATGGGCTCGACTCTTTGCAAGAGTCACGATGAATTTTCAGCGACGGTGTTTATGCGTGATGATCGGAGAGGAGATGAGAGGGTGGAGTAGGTTCTACAGGGGAAGCAGTACATGGTGGAGGACTTCTTATGAAGGTCAGGGGACCTCAACCGGTCTTCGCTCTGAGGCTCTGGCGGACAAAGCAGGAGCAAAGCAGCAACCCTCGGGGTCGTGCTACTACGAGGTCCTAGACCTCGGATCTCGCCGCGACGGAAGGGGAGCTTTACTAGGTGTTGTCACCACCGGGTAGGTGTCGCCCTTGCATTGCGTGACTTGGCAGATGGAGCATGAGGATGCGGGTCGGCGAGGTTTTATAGGGAGGCAGAGAGGATAACGGTCGGAGGGGAAGTGTAACGGTGAGGGTGGCGCGAAGGAATGGCCGGTCTCGTAATGACTAGAGATTGAAGGCGGCGACCGTTGCGAGGAAGGAGGAGGAGGAACGGCGGGGGGGAGAAGGTGGGGTCACGTACTGGGCACATGACCCGAGGTGGCCCGAAGAGAGAGAAAGTGGGGTGTCACGTGGCACGCCCGGGAGCTGCCACGTGGCACCCAAAAAAATCAAAATTAAAAAAGTAGAAGAAAATGGAAAAGAAATAGGAGAAGACTTCGGATCAAAAAAATCCTTCACAAAGGTTGTTCATCTCGACGAGATCTACAACTTTCATGAGGATCCGTGAGCAAACGAGGTCATCTGTGTGAAGTAGACTTTTTGGTGGTTCTCCATGTGCACAGAAAACCAGATTTTTTGAGTTTTATAATATTTCTGGTGGTTTTAAAGAGGATAAAAAATCTAAAAATATGATAAAATACAAGAAAATTAATTACACACTACTGATTTTTTTATTTCTAATAAATAAGAAAGTGGGAAAATAAAATAGAAGTATCAAACACACACTTTTTGTACAGACCGACAACGGATACCCGACACAATTAGTTTCTTTTATTTCGGTTTTAATCTGGATTCAGATTTTTATGTCACTTAATAAAATTTTCATCAAAGGACACAAGTGAAGAAGAAATAAAATTAAAAGGGTTAATTATGTACATAAAAACTCATGTCAAAATAGGACAAAGTTAAAATGTGCAAAAGAGGCCCAAAACCCAACTTCCACATATGAGCCCCGAATTTTACGAAATTGGTCTTGTTTTGTAGGTATTTGAAAATGGAGTATTTTAAAACTGAGTAGAGCAAAATTGGATACTGTATAAGGGAGATATGCTAGTTTTAGTCCGTCAGATGTGAAATCGGACTTTGGGATTATTTGACACTTATTTGAGTTAGTATTTTTTGTATTTTTTTATTTATTCTTGTTAGTAATATCTACACAATTGAGTGATTTGGGGTCAATCAGAGTTAAAAAGAATTAATTAAAAATATAAGAAGTTAGCGGCTTTTTGGGCTAATTTACAAATGGAATTTTTAATGCAATTATGCATGATGAAATGTAAATATTATTTACACACGTACGTATGCTAATGATGCTCTATTAATGATTAAATGCATGTGAATTTGGGAGAACCGAGCCTAATTGACCAATTTTAGCATGATGAATACGAGATTCATCATACTCCTATACTTAAATCATGCTCGTCTCCGAGCATCAATGAATGACTTAGTTGAATACATCCATGACTATGCAAGTGAATTTTCAAGGCTCAATTCATAGAAGACCCTTAATTTGAGTGATCCTAAAATTATGGGCTCAACCATGCTTTAATCACAAGGAATCCAACTTTTCTAATTTTCAGACTCTCTATTTGTACATATGATATAAGGATTTGATTTTTAGTGCATTGCATTCATGAGAGTCAAGTCGAGACATCACCCAAAGTTCCAATCCAAGAGACTCTCCTCTAGACCTAATCCTCAACACTAGGGAATAAGTCTATTCTTGCTTCAGTCAATCGTCTCATTAGTTTGTCAGACTTGAAAGTGTAGATGGACGGCCAGATGATGGAGGGCATAGGATTGTGTCTAATTTTCTCTCCCTCACATTGGAACAAGGTGCCTCTGAGTGCCTTATTACTCAACACAAGTATATTTTTATTTTGTTTATCAATGTGTCCATCAAGAGAATTTGGAGTCGTCTGCATACACCGGAGTGTGTCTCTTTTGAGTATCTAAGATACCTTCGACACCCAGACTTGTATCGCTTACGATGCAGAGCCCTTTTATGGTGTCAGTCTGACTCCTTGGTCCTAATTAGCGATTGGTCCATGTGGACACTTTGAAAATGTTCGGGAGCACTCGCCAATGGTGGAAGCTCATTTGTAATTTGACCTTGGACGATAGAGCTTTTTTTGATATTTTTTTTCTTTTGTTGGCTAGCTCCACTGCTTTTACCAAAAGTTGGTGCACACTGATCAACAATTTTCATTAAGTTTCATCACACCCTGGCACATAGGTAGATATCAAAGAGATAACATATGAATCTTGTTCACATACTTGCTAGGGTTTTGCTGACACTCAGGTTTTATGAAGCTTTCATTAACTTTATCCCATCCTCGAATATCATTAGATTAGGTCTAAACTCAAATCTCTATTCCTAGTTTCTCAAGTGATATTTCAACTCATCTCTGATGAATCTCGTATTCATCATGCTAAAAGATACTTATTAAAATCCCTGCTTAAACAAGCCAATAAAAATATCCTCTAATTTTCCATTTTTATCATGTACCGTATTGTGTATAATTAGCCTTTAATTGTTTGTATTTAATTGCTCTTATTTTTCTGTAATTATTTTGTCACTCAAAAAAACCCTAAAAATTAGGTAGATAAGTTGTGTATAATTCACTGACCCTTAAAAAGATAATAAAAATACAAAAAGATCTCAAAACCACAAACTTGGTGTTTTTATCCCCTTAAAAATACCTCCAAAAATAACTTTTGTACAGATGACCTCTTTTGGCTTTTTGCCCAACATGAAAGTTGTAGATCTCGTCGAGACGAGCAACTTTCATGTTTTGACTTTTTTCAAATTCGGCCTCTAACTATTTCTTTTATATTTTTCTTTGTTTTTATTTCTGAATTATTCTGATTGGGCCACGTGGCGCCCTCTGGGCCGCCCACGTGGCCCGCTCTCCTTCCCGCCATCTGGCGCCCAATCTGGGCCGTTAGATCCCCTTCCCCTGCTTGCATCTGAACCGTCCATCCCGCTTCATTTCTCAGCCCTTGGATCCATCTTCCAGATCTAATCTCGGCCGCTACTTCGCGCCTAAATCTCAGCCCTTCGATCTCATCTTCATCCAATGGTCCTACACCTGCCACGACTTCCCTCCATCTCCACCGTCAGATCTTCAAACCATCCAACGCCTCTCCTTGCTCCACGTCGCCCTTCTGTCCACTATCGTTGGATCTCACCCATCTCTTCATCATGACCGCTCATCATCACTCCCATCTCAGCCGTTCGCTCAGATGGCAGGATCTGATCCTCGCCGACCTCTCGCGATCGCATCCTAACCGTTGGATCAATGATCCAACGGTCAGAAAGTTATCTTCCTCCTCCGTAACGCACCTCCCCCCGACCGTTTCATCTCGCAAACCCATCACCCCCTTCCTTTTTTGGACGTCACCCCGACCATCCCCTCGAGCTCCTAACGCCACCTCCATGAACCCTGACCTTCCGTCATCCTCGCGCCACCATCAACACCCTCTACCGTTACCACATCTCCATTAAAACCTCGCTCAGAAACGTTTCGCCAGCACCGTAACCCCCGACCACCTCCGCCTATAAAACACCATCTCCGCCACCGTTGCACCTTGTCCACCATTTTTGGGCTCCAGCCTAGTCTCCCCCGCCCCTCCGGTGACAACGGAGAGGGTGGGGCGTCGAGGCAGTGACGACTGGAGCTCGGTGTCGACCCACGGCCGATGTGGCCGTGCCACGGTGTCTCCGGACACCAATTGAGCCCCGAGGCCCGGCTGACCTCGCCGGGCGATGACTCGAGGCTCCCTTGAGCCTCAGCCCAAGCCATTCTCCTCCGCCACCACCTCGCTCCGGCGAGGTGACTTTTGTTCCCTTTTCTCGTATTTTTCCCGACTCCACAACTCACGACCACCTTCATCCGATCTACCTGCCATCTCCGCCCGACCACCCCGATCCTCGCCGACCCCATTTCCCTTCTCCAGGACCTCCCCTCACTCCGACCCACTCCCTCGCCGGTCTGCCGGAGAAGGAACCTCTGCCCTCCGCCTTCTTCGCCGTACATAGGGCATCACTTCATCCACCTCGCACTAGCACTTCACAAATGCATGCTTCGGCTATCTAACCTTGCAGGAACGTCAATGATCGGAGCTTGTAAATCGTCTCCGACCACCAGCTCCGCCACCGGTGGCTCTGCACCGACTGACCAATTCGATCGCCTCCGGAGGTCTGCGACACCTCCAGCTCCTTCGCGAGGGCCTCGACATTCTTCTCCGATCTTCGGAAGGCCTCGCGAAGACGGGCGGAGCTCTAGGAGGCTCACCGGAGCCCCGCCTCCTCCGGTGAGCCGCGACGGAGAAGATAGTACAGTTGCCGTCCGATCATCTGGATCGGACGGCCAGGATGATGCCACGTGGAGGGCCGAACCTCTTGCCAAAGCTATAGGCTCGGGGCTTCCGAACCTCGGACCGAGCCACCAGTTGTTGCCACGTGGCCCGTACCTCAGCCGCCTCCCGAGCCTGGGCCTTCACGTGCCTCGCACGTGAGGCTTGGGCAAATTGCAGGATAGACCCGGAAAGATCCGATATTTACATTTTGGTCCCCAGGCACGTGCCTCACGTGCGTGCCTGGGTAAATTTCATGGAGGCCCTCCGAGTTTTGAAGATTTGCAAAAAGGCCCCTACGTGCAATTGGGAAAATTACAACTGGGCCCAGGCGGTTTTCGTTATTCGCATTTAGGTCCCTCTAGGGACCTAAATGCAATATTTATCCCTTTATTTTATTGCATTTTTATTACAATTATGCCCTTGCACTGTTTTTAACATAACTTGAGCATCGTAGGTCCAAATTGCATGATTTTAGTGTCGTTTTGATCCTTATTTTATCCTATACATTCTAGCATGTCTATTTGTTCCATTTGGCACTGTTTTAATTTAAGTAATTTTTTTATGTGAAAAATGGGACCATGCTTTACTTGTCTTGCTGGATTTGATGACCGATTTTTAATGATGTGTTCAAATAGGTCCTAATTTCATTCTATATCACGTTGCTCTCATTTTAGGGTATAATTGTAGCATTTGATTCATCATGCATGTTCCTTTGCATTATTTGCCCATGCATCACTTTAATTTACATAAAAACCGATAAAAATGCATGCATCATAGCATCACTTTGCATTGCCTTGTAAATTGCATATGGACCTGAAGTTGAGATTAAATCACTATGTGCTTAATGAATCAAAATTCAATACTCAGATTAGGCTGTCGTATCCCTGTGTTCGACCTTGGTACACTTACCAAGTATAAATATTCCACAGCATTCAAGGTCTGTGGTTTTTGCTGAACAAAATTCGCCTCCTGTACTACAGCATTATTCATCATTATTATTGAGGCGAATTTACGTTCATCAAATGGCGCCGTTGCCGGGGATGCGGCTTTGCTTAATTTTTGAATTTTGATTTTTTTAATTAATTCAATAATTTCTAGGTCCTCATTCCATGCATCATTTAGTTGCATATTATTTTGCGGATTTAATTTCCCTGGCTTTCTAACGTTTATCTTTTGTGGCAGGGCCCATGGTGATCGAGGACGCTTGATCATCATGGAGGCGTGAAGTCAAATATTTCGGCTGAAGAGGCAGCGAAAGAACCTGTGAAGGATTTGGGAGATTTCAACAGTCAAAAATTGCATTGCATTTTGTAAAAAAGAAAAAAAGAAAAAAGAAAAAAAAAGAAAAAAAAAGAAAACTTGCATCTGCATATTTCTTTTTCAGTCTTGCATATTGTATTAAAAAAGAAAACCCCCCCCCCCGCGCACACACACACACATCTACACTGCACATATTCACCCCCACCCTTCCCCTGTATATTTCACTCTATCTCTCTCTCTCTCTCTCTCTCTCTCTCTCTGTGTATATCTACTCTTCACGAACCCCCTCCCCCTCTCCCTTGTATCATAGAACCCCCCCCCCCCTAACACAGACCTTACTTAGGCTATTTGAAGCCTAAGTATAGGGGGGACCTGCCTGCTCTTCCTTCCCTCGTCTCGTCTTCTTGTACTTAGGGCAATTTTGGCCTAAGTATAGGGGGACTCTCCTCCTCAGTTCCGCTATATCTCCCTGTACTTGAACCGAGCCTTGGCTTCATGGCACTTGTGCTATGAGGACATAGCAAATTTTAAGTATAGGGGGTATACCGTATATTATTGTATTTTACTTTAGCCTTAGCTCGCGTTTTAAACTTTTTAAGATTTTATTTTTCGGGCTGGGTTTTGGTAAACTAGTGAACTGAGTAAAAACCTGTAAAAAATTAAAAATTGAGGGATTAATTTTTGTAAATATTCCTTTTGAAAAATTAAAAAAAAAATCTTTCTTGGAGGATGACTCTGACTACTAGGTTTAGTAGGCATTTTCAGTGAGGGAACCTGGGTCTCCCTTAGCAGAGTGGGTGGTTTAGAGGACATCGCATACGGCCCCGTCCTCAAGTAACACGGGCCTCGGCCCGTACTTACACCCATACTGGCTGAAAGTGTATACTTTTATTTGAGCCTGGGCCAGTCAATGTCTCTCCGAGGAATTAAAATAAAAATTAAAACCCATAAAAATTTGTAAAAGCTAAAAATCACACAAAATTCACTAACCCTTGGAGTTGGTGTATTCCTGACACATTCACACTCACGCAAGGCTTGAGGATTTTTGAGGACACCGGACCTCTGGGATCTTGAGAGTCTGAGTTAACATGCCTTAGTCATTAGGGTTTTTCATGACTTAAATATCCACACTCTTCAGGTTTGAAAGATTTGAGTGCTATATTGCACTCTTCATCTCTATGTTCAAGAAAATATGACCAACACAGTCACTTCCACAACCGCATGATTGATGAGCTGAGTTGAGATATCACCTGAGGAACTAGGACCATGGATTTAAGTTTAGACCTGATCTAATGATATTCGAGGATGGGATAAAGTTAACGAAGGCTTCAGAAAACCTGAGTGTCAGCAAAAACCCTAGCCAGTATATGAACAAGATTCATATGCTATCTCTTGATATTTACCTAAAAGTGCCAGGGTGTGATGAAACTTAAAGAAACTTGTTGATCAGTGTGTGCCAATCTCTTGGTAAAAGCAGTGGAGCTAGCCAACAAAAGAAATGAAATGTCAAAGAAAAGCTCTATCTTCCAAAGTCAAATTCAAAATGAGCTTCCACCAATGGCGAGCGCTCCCAAACATTTCAAAGTGTCCACTTGGACCAAGCGATAATTAGGACCAAGGAGTCGGGCTGACACCATAAAAGGGCTCTGCATCGTAAGCGATACAAGTCTGGGTGTCGAAGGTATCTTAGATACTCAAAAGAGACACACCCCGGTGTACTCCCAGAAAAATAAGTGCAGACGACTCCAACTCTCTTGACGGACACATTGATCAACAAAATAATATACATGTGTTGAGTAAAAGGCACTCGAGAGGCCCCTTGTTCCAATGTGAGGGTTAGAAAATTAGACACAATCCCAGTACCTCCATCATCTGGCCGTCCATCAACATTTCAAAGTCTGACAAACTAATGAGACGGTGGACTGGAGCAAGAACATACTTATTCCCTAGTATTGAGGATTAGGTCTAGAGGAGAATCTTTGGGACTGGAACTTTGGGTGATGCATCGACTCGGCTCTCATGAAATGCAGTACACTAAATGTCATATCCTTATATTATATGTACAAAAAGAGAGTCTGATGATCAGAGAAGTTGGATTCCTTCTGACTAAGGCTTGGATAAACCCAGAATTTTAGGATCACTTAGGTCAAGGGTCTTCGAAAGATCAAGCCTTGAATTTTTCACACGCACTGTCAGGAACTAATCCAACTCCTTCATTCTTTAGATGCTCGAGGACGAGCATGGTTTAAGTATAGGGGTATGATGAATCTCGTATTCATCATGCTAAAAGACACTTATTAAAATCCCTGCTTAAACAAGCCAATAAAAATATCCTCTAATTTTCCATTTTTATCATGTACCATATTGTGTATAATTAGCCTTTAATTGTTTGTATTTAATTGCTCTTATTTTTCTGTAATTATTTTGTCACTAAAAAAAACCCTAAAAATTAGGTAGATAAGTTGTGTATAATTCACTGACCCTTAAAAAGATAATAAAAATACAAAAAGATCTCAAAACCACAAACTTGGTGTTTTTATCCCCTTAAAAATACCTCCAAAAATAACTTTTGTACATGTGACCTCTTTTGGCTTTTTGCCCAACATGAAAGTTGTAGATCTCGTCGAGACAAGCAACTTTCATGTTTTGACTTTTTTCAAATTCGGCCTCTAACTATTTCTTTTATATTTTTCTTTGTTTTTATTTCTGAATTATTCTGATTGGGCCACGTGGCGCCCTCTGGGCCGCCCATGTGGCCCGCTCTCCTTCCCGCCATCTGGCGCCCAATCTGGGCCGTTAGATCCCCTTCCCCTGCTTGCATCTGAACCGTCCATCCCGCTTCATTTCTCAGCCCTTGGATCCATCTTGCAGATCTAATCTCGGCCGCTACTTCGCGCCTAAATCTCAGCCCTTCGATCTCATCTTCATCCAATGGTCCTACACCTGCCACGTCTTCCCTCCATCTCCACCGTCAGATCTTCAAACCATCCAACGCCTCTCCTTGCTCCACGTCGCCCTTCTGTCCACTATCGTTGGATCTCACCCATCTCTTCATCATGATCGCTCATCATCACTCCCATCTCAGCCGTTCGCTCAGATGGCAGGATCTGATCCTCGCCGACCTCTCGCGATCGCATCCTAACCGTTGGATCAATGATCCAATGGTCAGAAAGTTATCTTCCTCCTCCGTAACGCACCTCCCCCCGACCATTTCATCTCGCAAACCCATCACCCCCTTCCTTTTTTGGACGTCACCCCGACCATCCCCTCGAGCTCCTAACGCCACCTCCATGAACCCTGACCTTCCGTCATCCTCGCGCCACCATCAGCACCCTCTACCGTTACCACATCTCCATTAAAACCTCGCTCAAAAACGTTTCGCCAGCACCGTAACCCCCGACCACCTCCGCCTATAAAACACCATCTCCGCCACCGCTGCACCTTGTCCACCATTTTTGGGCTCCAGCCTAGTCTCCCCCGCCCCTCCGGTGACAGCGGAGAGGGTGGGGCGTCGAGGCAGCGACGACTGGAGATCGGTGTCGACCCACGGCCGATGTGGCAGTGCCACGGTGTCTCCGGACACCAATTGAGCCCCGAGGCCCGGCTGACCTTGCCGGGCGACGACTCGAGGCTCCCTTGAGCCTCAGCCCAAGCCATTCTCCTCCGCCACCACCTCGCTCCGACGAGGTGACTTTTGTTCCCTTTTCTCGTATTTTCCCGACTCCACAACTCACGACCACCTTCATCCGATCTACCTGCCATCTCCGCCCGACCACCCTGATCCTCGCCGACCCCATTTCCCTTCTCCAGGACCTCCCCTCACTCCGACCCACTCCCTCGCCGGTCTGCCGGAGAAGGAACCTCTGCCCTCCGCCTTCTTCGCCGCACATAGGGCATTCATCCACCTCGCACTAGCACTTCACAAATGCATGCTTCGGCTATCTAACCTTGCAGGAACGTCAATGATCGGAGCTTGCAAATCGTCTCCGACCATCAGCTCCGCCACCGGTGGCTCTGCACCGACTGACCAATTCGATCGCCTCCGGAGGTCTGCGATACCTCCAGCTCCTTCGCGAGGGCCTCGACATTCTTCTCCGATCTTCGGAAGGCCTCGCGAAGACGGGCGGAGCTCTAGGAGGCTCACCGGAGCCCCGCCTCCTTCGGTGAGCCGCAGCGGAGAAGATAGTACAGTTGCCGTCCGATCATCTGGATCGGACGGCCAGGATGATGCCACGTGGAGGGCCGAACCTCTTGCCAAAGCTATAGGCTCGGGGCTTTCGAACCTCGGACCGAGCCACCAGTTGTTGCCACGTGGCCCGTACCTCAGCCGCCTCCCGAGCCTGGGCCTTCACGTGCCTCGCACGTGAGGCTTGGGCAAATTGCAGGATAGACCCGGAAAGATCCGATATTTACATTTTGGTCCCCAGGCACGTGCCTCACGTGCGTGCCTGGGTAAATTTCAGGGAGGCCCTCCAAGTTTTGAAGATTTGCAAAAAGTCCCCTGCGCGCAATTGGGAAAATTACAACTGGGCCCAGGCGGTTTTCGTTATTTGCATTTAGGTCCCTCCAGGGACCTAAATGCAATATTTATCCCTTTATTTTATTGCATTTTTATTACAATTATGCCCTTGCACTGTTTTTAACATAACTTGAGCATCGTAGGTCCAAATTGCATGATTTTAGTGTCGTTTTGATCCTTATTTTGTCCTCTACATTCTAGCATGTCTATTTGTTCCATTTGGCACTGTTTTAATTTAAGTAATTTTTTTATGTGAAAAATGGGACCATGCTTTACTTGTCTTGCTGGATTTGATGACCGATTTTTAATGATGTGTTCAAATAGGTCCTAATTTCATTCTATATCACGTTGCTCTCATTTTAGGGTATAATTGTAGCATTTGATTCATCATGCATGTTCCTTTGCATTATTTGCCCATGCATCACTTTAATTTACATAAAAACCGATAAAAATGCATGCATCATAGCATCACTTTGCATTGCCTTGTAAATTGCATATGGACCTGAAGTTGAGATTAAATCACTATGTGCTTAATGAATCAAAATTCAATACTCAGATTAGGCTGTCGTATCCCTGTGTTCGACCTTGGTACACTTACCAAGTATAAATATTCCACAACATTCAAGGTCTGTGGTTTTTGCTGAACAAAATTCGCCTCATGTATTACAGCATTATTCATCATTATTATTGAGGCGAATTTTACGTTCATCAATCTCATCAATCATTCGGTTGTGAAAGTGATTGAGTTTATTATATTATTTTGAAGGTAGAGATGAAGAGTGTAATATAGCGCTCAAATCTTTCAAACCAGGGAAGTGTGGATAATTAAGTTCAAAACTCTAATGACTAAAGCTGGCTAACTCAGAATCTCAAGATCTCAGAAATCAAATGTCCTCAAAAATCCTCAAGCCTTGAGTGATAGTGAATGTGTCAGGGATATATCAACCAAGGAATACATGAAATGATTGATGAAATGCAAGACCATGAGTGAATTTTTTTATGCAAAAAGTTATTTATTTTTTAATTTTTTTGTTTTTGTTTTTTTGAAAAACATGTATTATAAGCATAATATACACTACTTGTACCCATCCCTGATGTTAGATGAAAATGATTAAAGCACGAGATATGGATAAAGTAGATAGAATATATACAAACACACCTCCCTATACTTAGTGTTTGCTATGTCCTCATGGCATAAAGTGAAATGTAGACATAACTCGTACTAAGTATAGATAGAGACAAGAAAAAATAGAAGTCGACATGCCCCCTATACTTAGACTTTCGAGGGACTAAGCATAGAAGAAATGCATGAAATGAGGCAGTCGAAGATGAACCAAAAGAATAGAAGTGATGTATACACAATGAAATCGGTTCCCTTATACTAAGTATTTGGGAACTGAGAGTGGGTTGATGGATATACAAGAGAGTATTTGATTCAAAGAGGTGGTCTATCCTGCCAGTTCGGTCTTTCGTCACAAGCCATGCCCTGAGTGAAGGAGATCTGTTCTACTTGCACTAACTGCTCGTTAGATTCGACAAAGTGTTTAAGTAGCTGACCATTGACTATAGATGTTTGCATGCTATCTGCAGTCTCTGAGATCTCAACACTTCTATTATTATGTACCTCTCTTACGATGAAGGGTCCCGTCCATTTTGATTTCAATTTACCTTGGAAAATTTTCAATTTTGCATTAAATAACCATACTTTCTGCCCGGGGACAAAGGTCTTTGTTAGAATGTTCTTGTCATGCCATTTCTTTACTTTGTCCTTGTAAATGGTGTTGTTTTGTAAGCATGATTTCGGATTTCGGATACTTCATTCAAATCCATCTCTCGGTTCTTCTTTTCTTGGTGACAGTTCCAAATAATCTTTTTGATTGCCCATTCTGATTTATGCACGAGTTCTGCGGGCAAATGGCACGACTTTTCATATACCATTCGAAACGGGAAGGTGCCCAATGGGGTCTTATAAGCCGTCCGGTAAGCCCGTAGAGCCTGATACAATAGTTGGGACCAGTTCTTCCTGTCAGGGCAGATGATTCTGTAAAATTCCTTTAACCTCCCCGTTTGACACCTCGGCCATGCCATTGGATTGTGGATGGTAAGGACTAGCGATACGGTGCTCGATGCCGCATTCCTTAGTTAACTTCCTCACCTCCCTATTGACAAAGTGGATACACCCACCAGATATTAATACCTTTGGGATTACAAACCTCGAAATAATGTGATCTTTCAAAAACTTGCAAACAGTTTTACTGTCTGATGCTCGAGTAGGGATAGCCTCCACCCACCTAGATAAATAATCTACCGCGAGAAGAATATATTCAAATACTTGACTATTAGGGCATGTTTGGTTGCTGGGTTGGACTGGGTTGGGTTGGGCTGGGTTGGGGTGGGTGAATAGTAATTTGTGAGGAGGAAGTACCCTTGTGAATAGTAACCAGGGTTGGGCCAACCCTGCCCAACCCTGCAACCAAATAGGCCCTTAGGGAATGGACCCATAAAGTCAATGCCCCATGCGTCAAATACATCACAAATGATCACTGGTTGCATGTGCATGGTATCTTTGGGACCAATGGTCCCTCCCATTCTTTGACAGACCTGGCATGATCTGACAAAATTATAAGCATCTTTAAACAAGGTCGGCCAGTAAAATCCACATTGTAGTATCTTCTCAGCGGTCCTCTTCCTAGAATGATGTCCTCCCGCCTCCAGGGTATGGCAGAGATTGAGGATGTTTTGGTATTCCTCTTGAGGAATACATCTTCTCCATATTCAATCTGATCCTTCAAAGAAAATGAACGGATCCTCCCAATGGTAGTGTCTCGCTTCTGATATGAGTCGATCAATTTTATTCTTGGGCCAACCCTAAGGAAATTTATTGGAGACAAGATAATTCACCGTGTCGGCATACCAGGGGAGTGAGTTAATAGTAGAAATTGACTCGTCTGGGAAGGTTTCACGGATGGATTCAGATTCAGGGATTTTGTTATTTTCGATCCGTGATAAATGATCAACCACGACATTCTTGACCCCAGGTTTGTCTTTAATCTCCAAATCAAATTCCTGAAACTATAGTATCCACCTAAGGAGACGTGCTTTTGCATCTTTTTTGGACATTAAGTATCGAATGGCAGAATGGTCTGTGTAAACTGTCACCTTCGATCCTAGAAGTATAGATCAAAATTTTTCCAAGGGAAAGAGTACAACAAGCATTTCCTTTTCGATCATAGTGTAGTTTTTCTGAGCATGGTCTACAACTTTGCTTGCGTAGTGAATACCATACATGATTCCATCTTTTCATTGTCCTAACACATCCCCTACTGCGAAATCGGATGCGTCTGTCATGATCTCGAAGGGAAGAGACCAATCGGGAGCTTGTAGGACGGGAGTCTCAATAATCCTCTTGTTGAGTAGTTCAAAGGCTTCAAGACACTTATGATCTACCAGGAACTCGGTGTCTTTCCCTAGGAGGTCAGTAAGCGGTCGGACAATTTTTGAAAAACCCTTGATACATCTCCTATAAATCCCGACATGCCTCAGAAAAGACCATACTTGTTTCACATTGGTAGGTGGCTCGAGTTTCTTGATTACATCAACTTTGGTAGGGTCAACATTCATTTCCTTCTTGGAGATGACATGCCCCAATACAATGCCCTCTTTTACCATGAAATGGCTTTTCTCCCAAGAGAGCACTAGATTCACTTCCCTATACTTTTGGAGGACTCGATCCAGGTGCGCTAGACAATCATCAAAAGAATCACCATGGACCGAGAAGTCATCCATGAAAACCTCCAAGAAATCGTCAACCATTTCGACAAAAATCGCAATCATGCATCGCTGAAAGGTGCCGGGGCATTGCAAAGCCCAAAAGGCATTCGCTTGAATGTGTATGTGCCAAAAGGACATGTAAAAGTAGTCTTTTCCTGGTCCTCGAGGGCGATGGCTACCTGATTGTAGCCCGAGTACCCATCTAAGAAGCAGAAGTATTCTCTCCCTGCCAATCTCTCCAAGATTTGATCAATAAAAGGCAGCGGAAAGTGATCCTTCTTTGTTGCGACATTCAGGCGCTTGTAATCCACACAAACACGCCACGACGTGGGTGCCCGTGTCGTGATCTCTTCTCCCTCCTTATTGGTGATAATATGAAGTCCCGACTTTTCGGAATAACATGCAAAGGCGGCACCCACTTGGAGTCTGAGATGGTATATATGAAATCAGCCTTACACCATTTTTCGACCTCAGTCGTAACCACTTCCCGTAAGTTTGGATTCAACCTACGTTGGCATTCATGGGAGGGTTTAGCATTATCCTCCAGGTAAATATGGTGTGAGCAAAGGGCTGGATTTATCCCTGGAAGATCAGAGAATCTCCAGCCTAAAGCCTTGCGATTTTTCTCTAAAGCATTAAGCAGACGGATGTCCTGCTCTTCGGTCAGATGTGAACTGATGATGACCGGAAACTGTCCCTTATTTCCTGCAAGGAAGGCATACTTAAGCGTAGGGGGCAATGGTTTGAGTTCAGGTAGGTCTGTATTGTTACTCAAATCTGGTCCTCTCAGTGGTGCTTCTTGTTGTGATGTGGATGCTTGCAGTGTATCAATATCGGCCACCATCGTGGGTGTTTCTGGGATCGGATCGCTAATGATGGAATGTGGTGTGGCAAGCGCCGCGCCCGATCTGTGTACCTCACTCTGTTATTGTCCATAAGGAGAATGGAATGACAGGTCAAGAGGGACCTCTTCCGAGACTATAGGTAGATGCATGAATGAGCTGGAAGACTAAATCAGCAATATTTTCCTCTCCAGATGAGGTTGATTCTATCATAGCAGTTGGGTTTTGTCTCCAGGGCCCAACTGTTGTTTCTGTATATTCTCCCTCAGTTTCTAATTTTTCAGACTCGGTGCTTAACTCAGTGTCAGGTCTTTGAAACCTAGTTTGCTTCATTTTAAATTCAACTTTTCCAAACTGGATTCTCCCGGATGTGTAATCGAATATAGCTCCTGCGGTCCTAAGGAAGGGTCGCCCTAGTATCATTTGGGAGTCTTTATAATTTCTAGGGACATCCATGTCAAGTATTCTGAAATCGACGGGTAATTTTATCCCTCTATGTTGATGACAACGTTTCGAATCTCCCCTTAGGTCTCTTAGATGATGTATCCGCGAATTGAAGTGCAACTGCAGATTGCCTAAGAGGGCTTTGATTCATATGCTCAAATAGGGTTGTGGGCATGAGATTGATGGATGAGCCATTGTCTAATAATATTCTTGCAAACTTGATTTCTTTGATTTGGCTAGTGACAAAGTGAGCACTCATGTCTCTTTTCTTCCTTGGCAGCTCATTTTTTATAAGACGAGATGTGGCAACAGAGAGTATGTGCTTCTTTGTTCAGTTAGGAGTCATTTTGTTGGCCCTTGTTGGTGTGCATCTCACCTTAAGGTACTTTCAAAAAGCCGTGTCTCTTTCTATCATCTCGTCGAGGGACAGAGTGGCCTTAATATTTTCTCTACAAATGCGGGCCATCTCGTTATCATTTTTTTAGTTTTATATATTTTCTTCTTTCCGGTCGTAAGAGCACGGGGGAAGGGGATGGACTTGTTGTGATAAAAAACATCACTTTTATTGAATGAAAAATTGTTTACATGACTCGAACTAAAAGCAGGGAAATTGGTGGTCGGTTGTTGCAGATGTCTTGGTGGTGTTTCTTCGTCAGACTCAGATTCTGACTCTCCATTATCTCCAGTGGTGTAGTGTATCACGGGTGGTGTGGGTGGGTCTTCTTCTTTCTCCTCTTGTCTTTCTTCCTCAATTTCTCCATGATTGTGTGAATTTGTGGACACTAAGGCTATGTCAACATGTTCCTTTGCTCGATCAGACATGCTTACCGTCCTTCCGCTCCTAAGAGAAATATGATAAGTGTTATTATTTGACGAAAGATCATGTTTAGGTAAGGAATATTAAGATATTAATACATGATTATGTCCGAGGCTATTTGGGTTCTAGCTTGGACTTGAGATGGAATCAGGTTTGGAGTGCGGTCACTTCATCTCTCCATCGAGAGAGTCTATTTATGTTGACTCTCATGTCATGAAGCTCGTCCAGCACTCGCTGGAGTTCTGGAGAGATAGAAGAAGAGGAGGACCTCTGGCCCTGCCTGGCCTGAGGCTGCTGATATTGTCTGAATTGGCTCTGCTGGCCTTGGCGTTGATTCTGTTGTGGCTGTGGTTGTTGGACATGCGACCCCACGACGAGCCATTATGCAATAAATATTATTGCAAATATTATTCCCTGATCTGAAATGAAGAATAAATAATTTACATAATAGGTCCCTTAGTACAATTAGGGTTATGTACCATGGCCATCTTAATGATCATACAACTGTTGATTCAATTATTGAATCATAGAGGCTAGTGCTTAGATGAATATCTAATGAGTTAGATTGAGGACTCATCAAACACCATCAAATGATTATTAAGAGATGATCTTCAGTCTGAGTAGGAGATGACAATCCTTTCTCAGTTAGGCTGATATCTGACCAACCTCTTGGTGCAGGTCCTCTGCATAGGAATAGAGATTCAGAGGTGTCAGATTAGTTAGGTCAAAGAGTTGACTTAACGAGATCGAGATAACCAAAGTCCTATATCGTATGCAGTCATGATATAGGCACACATCCTCTGACCGGAGACAGATGTGTTACTATATGTCTGAGTATGTACATTTGGCAGACCAATAGGTTGATGACCTAATCCAGGTCTATACACCGGCGCGTTGGTGTGCATATAAGGGCATATGAGTAATACGATCTCTCAAAGGGATCATACAGGTTCACCACTGAACCGGAAGACTTGAGCTCACTCATGAGATATTGGGAAGAATCAAATTCTGTGCGCACGGTCGTCTCGCTTTGGAAACTTGACTGAATTTGTAGGTTTGATATATACTTTTGAAAGTATATGATCAAGACCTAGGTATGATATATGCTTTTGGGAAGTATATGATCGATACCAACTCCCAATGATCGAAATGAGAAACTTACTGATAAAACCCTGAAGTAGACAGTATAAAGTTGATCTAATACTTCGAGTTTATTCTGAGTCTTCCAGTATGTAGGATGTACATGTATTGGGAATACGTGAGGGTGATGTGATCATAAACGATTGTATAACCATGATGCTTCCATTCCTAGGGAGTGATGAAACGGATCTGGATTTTAGTGACTCCTCTCAGTAGAGAAGTGATCTGATCTTGGTCCAAAATGTTGGACATTGATCTGAATGTGATTCATATGCAATAAGAAGATTAGATTTACGGTCTTGATTTAATCAAGCATCTATGGGAGGCTCGCGATCTGGATTTGAGATATGATCTCAATATCCAAGTCACTATACATGGAACAATACAATCACCCTGTCCTTATCTCCAAGTATTCGCGGAGAAAGCGCATTATCCTTGAAAGAGTTCATGGATAATTCTATTGTTGATATATGTATCCGAGCATTGAGAAAATGGATAATTAAATATGATTTAATTATCGTAAACAATATGAATTTGATTCATATTATAAGGAGAGTTATCTTAGATAATTAAATGTGATTTGATTATCAAAGATGTAAATAATGTGAATGTGATTCATATTATTTGAGCACATGAGAATAAGTTATCCAATATAATTAAAGGTGATTTAATTATTATGGATAAGAATAATGTGGATAGTAATATCCAATTATTCATAACATATTATAAATGTGATTTATAATATATTGGAGAGAGCTAATTATAATTTATATTTGTTGATTAATTATAAATGTGTATTGGATACACATTGTCTAATTAATTGAAAATGTAAATTACATATTGTTTTGGTTGTGAATGTAATTCACAATTTTCCAATGTCAAGATTGCAATATTCCCAAAATTAATTGTGAATTATTTTTGGTGAATAAATCCCAACAAAAGTTGTTGGAGATAAATAGAGTAGAAATTCAAGGAGGCATGCAATCTCATGGAAATCCATGAGATTGCCCCACATGGAATGTGTGCAACCGGATGTGGATATATCCGTATCCGTCCGCTACCGTATCCGTTTTTAAGCGGATACGGATATACATTTTCAAATTTTAGCGGATACGGATACAGATACGGATACTAGTTTTAATTTTTTTGCGGATACGGATTCGGATACGTATACCATTATAGTTTTTTTCGGATACGGATACTGATACAGATGTATGTATTTTTTGCGGATACGGATACAGATATCCGTATTATCGAGTCACTTATGACATGTAAATCTATGTGCTAATATAGATCTAATGATGGGTATATATGTAAAATTTTATATAAAATATATAATGGTCCATATCCGAATCCACTTTCCATTTCTGTATTTAATTGGAATACAAATCGACATCCCAACATGCCATGCGTTTCCCCTTTCCATTTATATTTTGTATATATAATTGGAATACAAAGGGACATGCATATGTCTGTGTTTCGTTTCTCTTCCCAATCTCTGTGATTCTCCAAAACTGAAGCCAAGCCAAGTGTTTCCACTTTCGTTTCTTCCTTTTCATTCAACTCTGGTGAAAACAGTACGATTTCAAGAGCTTCCGACGACGAGAAGGACTTCATCAATTTCGGGTACACAGATTTTTTGTTTCATCGTGTAGAATAGAATTTAGCAAGTGCATGTGCTTGACAATCTTGATCTTCTACAGACCACAGTTGTTTGCTTGCAAAGGGAGCATCCATCAACTTGGGGCTTTTGCAGTTTGCACTCACGTAAGTTTTTCTTCATTTATATGCTTCCATTTTCCAGCCCTTATACTCGCTAAATGAACTTGAATCGGCAAGAAAATATTACCTTACAGAGGCTTTCCTAATCGATGTCAAGATATTTTTGTAGTATTGTGATGGTGTATTGGATTATTTCTTAATTTCATATCAACTCATCCCATCCCAATACCACGTATATGAAATCTGATTTTTTTATTGCTCGTTGGTCAGTGTTCTGAGGCGGTGTTATTTCTTTGAGTTAACCATATGAGCTTTATTTTTATTTCATAGGCTTGTACTATGAGTTCCGATCCAGCCAATGGCTCTTTTAATGATGATGAGATACGAAGTCAAAATCAAAGAAGCAAAAGAAACTAACCTCACCTTGTTGGATAAGTTTTGATAGAATTTACAAGGAAGTGAAACAAGTGGTGGAAGGAGATGAGATTAGCGTTGAAATTTTATATGCCAAATGCAAATATTGTGGTAAAGAACTTTTACATACCTCTGACAAGGGCACATCCCATCTAAATAATCATGTGCGGAATTGTCCATCTAAGCCTAAGCTTGAGCCGGACAACAATTGTTACAGTCAATGCTCAAGGTTGATGGGAGTAGCACAATTTTAAATTATAGCTTTGATGATGGATATAGCCAAACGTTATTGGTGAAGGCTATAATTATCCATGAATACCCTTCCAATACGGTGTCTCACTCTGCTTTCCGAAAATATATTTTATCTCTTCGTCCTCAACACAATATACCTTCCCGCACAACAATTTCTAAACTTTGCAAGACAATCTATATCGACGAGAAGCAGAAGCTTTATCGGGTTTTTGCAAATTTATCTTCGAGGGTTAGTTTGACTATGGATAAATGGACAGCCACCTCTCAGTACAAATCATATATATGTATAACGACACATTTTGTTGATGATTCGTGGAGTTTGCAAAAAAGGATAATAAATTTTTTTAATGTTCATGGGTCAACTGGTATTGACATAAGTGGTTATTTCATGTCAAGAATTTTTTAATGGAACTTAGATCAGAAGTTGTTCACAGTGACCATTGACAATGACAGAGCTAACGATGTTGCGATTCGACATCTTAAAAATCGTCTCAGTGATGCTATACCTCTCAAAGGTTTATTTTTTTCATATCCGATGTGCTGCCCGTATTATAAATCTTATTGTACAAGATGGTCTCAAGGTGATAGCCAAATCAATTGAGAAAGTCCGGCTCTGCATTAAATATGTTACATGTTCACCGCAAATGGAAGCAGTATTTCTTGAAACATCGCAACAAATAAATCCAAGTATGAAAAAGAGCCTGGCATTAGATTGCTGCACAAGATGGAACTCTACATATCTCATGTTGGAAACTAGTTTGCAATATAAGGATGTATTCAAGAGATTTAGATTTCTGGATGCTAATTTCATACATTGGCTTACTGATGAAGAATGGGATTATATTAAAATGTTGGGAGAGTGCTTGAAGCATTTTTATGATGCCACTAAATTATTATCTGGATCTAATTATGCTACGTCAAATCTATTTTTTGTTGAATTTTGTGAAATACAATTACTTTTCACAGAGTGGCTCAAAAGCAAGGATGCCATTGTCATTTCAATGGCAACTATAATGAAAATGAAATTTGATAAATATTGGAACATGTGTAATGAACTATTGGTTGTTGCTTGTTTTTTGGACCCAAGATATAAGGTGAAGGCAATCCAGATCTACTTCAATGATATCTATGGAATAGAAGGACAAAAAAAGTTAGAGGAACTTCATGAAGTAATCAAAACTCTTTTTGATTCTTATGCTATTATTGGCAACACTCGGTTCGAAATATCAAATGCTTCCATGACACCAGTTCCATCCAAAAATGCAACTAACCAAGCAACTGTATAAAAAAGAAAAAGTAGATTTGCACAAGTAATGGACGATGGGGATACCCAACCTACAGAATCTGAACTCGATGAGTATTTGAAAGAAAAATGTTTGCGATGGAAAGATGATTGTGAAAACAACTTTGATATTCTTGCATGGTGGAAGCAAAATGTTGTGTGATATCCTATTCTTGGAAAAATGGCCAAAGACATTCTTGGTATTCCTGTATCCACTGTTGCCTCTGAATCTGCATTCAGCACTGGTGGCCGAGTAGTAGATGAGTAGTAGATGCATATCGGAGTAGATTGAATCCAGAGATGGTAGAGGCATTGATATGTGCGCAAGATTGGATGAGAAATGAAATGAATGGTATGATTTTTCATATTTACTTATTACTTCAATGACAATCCATATAAACTCATAATATTTATGTATGTTAGATTCATACGATGCATCCAATGATTATAATATCTTGGAGGATGTTGAAGACATTCCTTCTCAAGTTGCTCCATCTACTTCAAGTAAGTATTTTTCTAAAATAAGACTATTATAGAATTTTAAAGACCATCTATCTTGCTTTTTTAATCTTGCTTTGACGTTTGCGAATGGTTCACATCTTAGTGAACGACATAGAGGAAGCAAATGCTTGTGGAATTGATGGCATGGAGGATGATGATTTTTGGTATAATAATTTCATAAATTATATCTTTTATAAAATCAAATATGTTCTTAAACATCAACATTATCTTGTATTTGTAGGTGATATCAAGAAGAAGAAAAGACAAGATCGTTCGTGTCATGATTCAAGAATCGTTATCCAGTTTATTTTGAGTTGAATCTTATCTACTTTATTTTGAGTTTGTAGAATTTGGTTTCGGAACTATTGTGGAACTACTTTAAATCATCTTTTTTCTTTTGTGGAACTTTATTATTAGACTATCTACTCATGAAAAACTTTACTTTATAGTTGTCTGTTTATATTTTGGGTCAACAAGATATGCAATATATCAGCTTCACAAATATTTTCCATGCCTCAATGTAGCACTGACACGAAATTGTATCTCATCATGAAATGTCAAAAAAAGGTAATAAACTTTTACAATTTATCATAGTGTCATTTCACAAAATATACCATATCACATTTATCTTATTAGTTGGTTACAATGTTACAGTATTACCTATATTTTGGAAACATTTCAAATGAAGGAAGACAAAGGTACGCCATCGTACAATTTTATTATATGTTATTTATTTCATTCAATATTTTAATTCATTTTCTTATTTATTATGTAGCACTGTAAGTTTACTGAATTTAGGATTAGTCATTTGTCAATTACAAGTTCGTAAAAACAACATTTCTAATTAAAAGTATGAGGAGGCACTTAATATTTATAGTATAATCCGTATCCGTTTCTTAAATATCCATATCCGAATCGTGATATCCGATTCTGAATCTGTATCCGTATTTAAGGATACGATATTCAATTTTCGATATCCGTATGATATCCGTTTCCGTATCCGTATCCATATTTTGAAACGGATAAGGATATGGTAATACCTATATCCGTATCTGTATCCGTCCATTTGCATCCCTAGGTGGGCGGCACCCATGTCCTATTTGGAATGGGTGGCCGTACACCTTGATTATACATGGGAGATTTGATCTCCATGTATATTCTCTCCTTATTTTGTTGATGTAATTTAGGATTGATTTATATTTGATTTTGTCAAATATATTTTAATATAAATTAGATCATAATTTGTTGGCTTTACCAACAACAATCTTGACCATTGGATTGACATAAATCAATCTCATCTATTGATTTTATATGTCCCATGGATTGAGATCCATGGATCCCAAAACCCTATAAATAGAGAGGCATATCATGCTCTCTTTTTACACACAATGCTTGAGAAGCATATCTCTCTCTCTCTTTCTCTCTACACGCCATCTCTCTCCCTCTCATGGCCGTCCACCATGGATGACCTAGAGAGAAGTCGCCATCGCTGCAGCGTCGTCGTTATGCTGCCCGATCGTCTGTTCGTTGATCTCCGTCTACTTCGGTGTGCCTCGCTCGTGAATAAGACGTCGGATCTCGTGTGTCGAGATCAGGAGATCCGTCGCTTGGATCATCAACAAGGATTGCGAGAAGCACGCAGTTCATCCCCGCGCTCGCAAGCGTCTCCTCCGTCGGATCAGACTTGAGACAGGATGTCTCTTCGTTTAGAGACTCGATCGCAACCACGCTTCAAGAGGTAATCCTATTACTTGTTTGTGGTTTAGATGAAACGATCCGAAAAGTGTTCTTGGATCATGTGGTTTCGTCGCATGAAAATTTTTTAAATTCCGCTGCATCGAGCAACTAGTGCGACTAATCGCTCCTTGTCGTATTCGATACGACGCTCACGCTTTTGTGATGCGCTTGAGGATTCTAACCATATCCTTCAACTGGTATCAGAGCCTTAGGTCGAAGGTTTTGGATACAATCCATAAAACCGAAGGCGACTTGGGTTCGTTAGGGTTGCGAAAGTTTTATCGTATTTCATTTTCGCATCTCTGTTTAGTGTAATTTTTCGGCCCAGTTTAAATTGTTTAAACACGAAAATAACACTTGGATTTTGTTCCCCATTAAATAAGGAAACCATAGGATCTGAGTTTATGTGATTTGGATTCCGTTTGCTCTAGATATGGTAGTTTTAATCAACATGTATTCACTGTTGCAGGAACTGCGAAGCTTAACGTAATTAAGGAGTTAATTACTGTTTAGAAATACCTTGAAATGCATGAAAATCATATAGGTTTTGTTGTAAATCAAGTTAGCAAACTATGGAAACTTACTTTGCTTAATTTAGATTTAAATTAATTGAGATATGCTAATTTTAATAAGTAGGGGTCACTGCTGAAATTACTTTCCTAATCAAGAACCATGTGATTGTCAATTAGTGAAATTAATTGTTAATTTCATGAAATAATTATGGAAAATATTTGAGAAATATTTGATGATTATTATTTCCTTAATTGACTTGGCCTCAACCAATAAATTGATTAGATTTAATCTAGATCATAATTGGAAACACAATCATCAAACTCCTTGCTTGAATATGATTGAGAATTTGTCTCGTAAATTTCCTTATAATCAAAAAATGTTTTGATTATTACTATATGGTATAATTTTGGTTGAAAAAACCGATGATCATCTCAAGTATAAAATGATTGACTCAGCATTATTTTTTCCCGAGGCGGATATGGTGTCTAGTCGGGGATCGCTGGGGTAGCGGGTTGCAAGTATGCGGTTGACGAACCGCAAAATCGGCCCTTTAATAATGTGTTTTTAGCACATGGAATCATCATCGTAGTCGGGCCGATTCGGGTCGTCAAAACGATCACCTCATTTAGATATATGCCATAATGAGTCGAAATGAGGTGATCGAAGATTTATTTTTACTTGGCAAGATACCAAGGTCGAACTCAGGGACACGAGCCTCTCTCGTATTAATCGGATTTAAGTGTTTTTAATTAGGTGTTGAGTTAAAGATCTATAGGTCAAACCATGCTAAGACACAACAAGACAAGACATAAAACATGCATTTTTTTATCTCATTTTTATCGTGCAAATAAATGCAAGGTGATGCAATGAAGATATGCCCTAGATAGAAAATAATGAGCAAAAGTGAATACAAGTCAATTTCGAGTTCCTTAAAAAAAGGGGCAGATGTGATGAATAAGAAAGGCATCATATTGGGCTCAAACAGACACATCGCTATAAAATAATACATAACAAAAATTATTGTGTCTAAAACAATAATCAAGCATGCCATTTAAAAGATCATCAAACCAGCTTTAAAACGAAACTGAAATCAACTCGATTGGAGCTATGTAGCTCAAGTTATTCAACAAAGAAAGCAAGGGCATAACTGAAATAAAACATGAAAAGATAACTACAAAAAGGTCCCTGGAAAGGACTGAAATGCAATAAAAATAAGGCGCGAGACCTTCCCTGTAATTTACCCAAAGGCGCGGGGACCTTTTTGCAAATATGGAGAAGTTCTAGGGCTCCTCTGCAATTTGCCCAGAAGGCACGCGCCAGGCACGCGCCCTCCAGGCTCGGGTCAATCTGAGGTTCGGAGGAGGCCCGGGTTGCTTCGGCGTGGCTCGGGCTGAGGCTTTGGCTCGATGCAGGCTCGGACAAGGCTCGGCGAATCCAAGCCTCTAGCTCGGTGGCTGAGGCTCGGGGGCTCTCTGGTGTCGCCACGTGTCTAGGCATGGACCATTCGATCGTGGTGATCGAATGGCTTTGGAAGTCGGCGACGTGGCTGCCCCTCAGCCGTTGGATGAACGCCCGGAGGGATCATCCAACGACGCCTGTACGCTCTCCTTCTTCGACTGCTGGCGGCGGAGTTCGAGCTCCGGCGAGAAGCTCCAAGCTCCGCCACTCCTTCTTGATCACGACAGGCCTCCCCGAAGCTCCATAAGCGGTGGTTGATGAAGTGGGGAGCTCGAGGAAGATGTCGGTCGTCATGGCTCAGTCTGACGGAGCCCCGAAGCTGAAGGCGAACTTGACGAAGTGAGCTCCGGCGAAGCTCCGACCAGTGCGAGTTGGAGGACCTGCATGGTTAGTAAATAGCCGAAGCGGCGATAGGGTGCGTGGGTGAGTGAAGTGGGAGCTCAGAGGGGCGAAGGGAACGAGGAGCTCGGTGCTCCTCCGCCGTGAGGGCGGAAGAGGTGGGTCGGAGATGACGGAGGATATGAAGAAGGGAAGAGGTGATCGGAAAGATGCGCGTGGAAGGGGGGTTAATGGCGAAGCTAATAGGAGGGTTATTGGAGCGAGGTGATGGCTGGATAGGCCTAGAAAATTAAAAGAAATTAACTCAAAATACAGAGGAAGAAGAAGGAGAACTTACCTTGCCGGAGATGGAACGGGAGCTTGGGCTGAGCTTCACGATGGAAGCCACGGTCTTCGCTGGACCTCCGCAGCTACTGGAGGCAGCTCGAGCGGGCTCGGAGCGCCGCGACGACGCCGTGATCGGCGAAGGGTCATCACCGGGGGCATTGGTCGTCTTCGCTCAATCCTCCGCCTCCCCCTGTCACTGGGAGACGGAGGAGGGCTGGGCCATGCCCCTACGTAAAGGTGGACATCGGGAACAGTGGTCGGAGGAGATGTATTTGAAGGGCGAAGTGGCGGAGGTGATGGTTGACGACGTGGGTTTCGAAGTGATCGTGGGATGAATGGGAGCATGTCGGCGGTTAATGGAGGTGTGCGCGAGGGAGAAGGATGATGGGGGAAGACCGGGAGGTGTTTGGTTAGTGGTGATGGTGGTCGGAGTAGGTGGGGTAATAGGAAGGGGGCGAGGTGTTCGTGCGGTGAAATCGTGGGGAGAAGGGGTCTTCGGAGGTAGACGACGGTCTCCTGACCGTTGGATCTGGAGATCCAACGGTGGAGATTAAGGCGCGGAGTGACGGCGCAGATGGGATCTGGGGCGATGTGATCGGAGGGCAGATGGAGCGGCCACGTGGCGTCATGTGGTCGCGGCGCTAACGGAGGGTAAAGATGGAGAGTGGGAGGTGATCGAACGGCTGAGGATAACGAGTGGGTTAAGCGGCTAAGATGCGAGATCCATGGCGCGATCGAAGGACCCACAGCGCGCCACGTGTCAAGCTGTGGGCGCGGCGCTAATGGGTGGCGAGGATGAAGCGCAGGGGAAGATCTAAGGGTTGAAGGCTATCGGCTGGCGTGGAGGGATGGGGGCCGTTGGATCTCAGGGGGAGATCTAACGGCCAGGAGTGGTGGCGGATGATACAAAGGGGCCGGGCCACGTGGCGCCCCCAGATTGGGCCACGTGTCCCAATCAGATTATTAGGAGGGTTTTTCTTATTTTTGAGGGCCCTATTGGCCGATTTTGAGAAAACTCAAAACATAAAAGTTGTAGATCTTGATGAGATCTACAAGTTTCATGTTGACCAAAACTCAAAAAGAGATCATACAAGGACCCGAAATATTTTTGAGGGTATTTTTAAGTCTAAAAATACCACGAATTTTGTTTTGCCATTTTTTTGTGATTTTTAATTTATTTAGGACTCTGTTAATTATTAGACACTAACCGGGATTTATTGACAAAACCTTAAGCAAGGGGGTTAATTATGGAAAATAAAGATGATGAAACTGAGGTTCATCACCCCTCTATACTTAAACTATGCTCGTCCTCGAGCATCAAAAAGAATGACTAAGTTGGATTAACCCCCTTGTGCATGTGAATACAGGATCCAATCTGATCAAGTCGACTCGGCTTCAGAGATCCAAAAATTTTAGAGTTCAACCCAGCCTTAATCAAGAGGCTTCCAATTCCTCTACTTCTCTAGACTCTCTCTGATGTACATATAAACTAAAGGATATGAGTTTAGTGTTGACTGCAATTCTGAGAGTAGAGTCAATTCGTCACCCAAAATCTTGGTCCGAGAAAATCTCCTAAGGACCCCATCCTCTGCACTAGGGAATAAATCAAATCTTGCATTCAGTCCACCTTCTCTTTAGTTTGTCAGACTTAGAAAATGTGGATGGCAGGCCAGAAAATGGAGGGCATGGGATTGTGTCAATTCTTCTCTCCCTCTCATTGGAACAAGGATTCCCTCTAGTGCCTTTTACGCAACACATTTTTTTGTTGTTGATCAGTGCGTCCGTCAAGAGAAGTTGGAGCCGTCTGCACTTGTTTTCCTGGGAGTACACCGGGGTGTGTCTCTTTTGAGTACCTATCGTACCTTCGACACCCAGACTTGTAGCATTTACGATGCAGAGCCCTTTTTTGGTGCAAGCCCGACTCCTGGTCCTAATAGCGGTGGTCCAAGTGGACACTTTGAAAAGTTTGGGAGCGCTCGCCTTTGGTGGAAGCTCTTTGATATTTGACTTTGGTGGAATGTGAGCTTTTCTTTGAATTTCATTGACTTGTATAATTGGTGGCTAGCTCCACTGCTTTTACCAAGAGTTGGCGCACACTGATCAACATTTTTTTATTTATTTTTCACACCCAGGCACTTAGGTTAATGTCAAGAGATTGGTATAAGAATCAAGTTCTCATACTGGCTAATATTGCTGACACTCAGGTTTTGTGAAGCCTCCAAGGATTTTATCCCATCCTCGAGCATCATTAGATCAAATCCAAATTCGACTTCCTCATCCCAATCCCTCAGGTGAAAAATCAACTCATCTCATCGAGAACCGCAGTCGTGCATGTGATGTGCTGATCATATTCTCTTTGTCTGAGACTAAGCATGGAATATAGCATGCAAATCTAGAAACTTAGGGGAATGTGGATGATTAAGTCTAAGACCCTGATGGCTAAGGCTGGTTAACCTAAAAATCTCAAAGACTTCTAAAAGCTAAGTCTTCTTGACCAAATCAGATCCCGGGTGAAAGTGAAAATGTAGAGGACTAATCCAACTTCTTCATTCAAAAACAAGACACTTTTTTTTTTAAACTTCAAGAGATATTAGAACTTCCTAAGCTCAATTGAGCATCCGCGGTTCAGCCAGTATGGATGTAAGTACAGGCCGAAGCCCGTTGCTTGAGGACGGGGCCTTGCGCGATGTCCTCTAAACCATCCAATCTGCTAAGGGCGAACCCTCACTGAATGCGGCTGACTTAATTGGGCTTAGTTAGTCATTAATAGCTCCTAAAGGTTTTTAGGGGTTTTCTGATTTTTATGGATTTTAATAAAAGAGTTAAAACACAAGTTAGACTCAACTTTCCTTGAAAAAGAGATGGCGATTTTTCAAAACCCATGTATCAAAAAATGAAAATTTTCAAAACATTTTCAAAAATCATTTTCAAAAATATTTCTATAAAATAGTGTAACATAATATCGAAAAACCGCGAAATCCTTTGAGTTCTCTTAGTCCAATGAATTTTACCTTAGCCAAACAGTTTTTAATTTTTCAAATTTTTCAGATTATAGCTAAAGTAAATATACGGTATATACGGTATACCCCCCTATACTTAAACTTTGCTATGTCCCCATAGCACTAGATGTTACAAGTACATAGGTCCATTTAAATATAGAAGAATATACGTGAGCTAAGAGGGGCTCCCCCTATACTTAGGTTAGAAATAACCTAAGTATAAAGGCAAGAAAAGATGAGTAGAGAAATCACAGGGACTTTGGTCCCCCCCTATACTTAGGCTGAGATTAGCCTAAGTATAAAGATGGAGATTAAGGCTGGAAGGGACCAAAGGAGAACGAAGAAGAAGGATGAATATACAAGTGAGCGGTTGAATCTTCGGAGATGAAATGGAGTGTCTTTGGTTTTGGGGTGTGTGTCACATCAAACAAGGCTCAATCAAGCAAGCAAACCCTTAGTTTCACCAACTCACACATGAAACCAACCTAAGTTGGTTTATTATCTTGTCTATTTTATTGGTGATAAAATATTTGATTTTTACGCAAAGAAAAAGATGTGAAGTGAAAATGATTGCGTAAGCGAGGGTATTGCTCTCCCAAAACCGAATTTTACTCCATTTTTGGGTTGACTTGCAATTAACAGTCCCAATTTTATTTTAGGTTATCACTGAATTATGATTAGCACATCAATCAGAAAATCATCGTCTACCGTTCATTCCATTTTCCATTAATCCTAGGTGATCAATCTAGGAGATGAAAGCCGTGAAAAACATGTATTCGATGAAGAAAAACGTGATCGAGGCTAAGTGAGAAATCATGCAGTGATTTGACGATAAAAACCGCGAAAAATCTGGGGCCGTTTTGAAAATCAAATCAAACATATATGCAAGTCGAAAAAGCCACACCTAATCATGCATCTATTAGCGGTGATTAATCTTCATGAATTTTAGCTAAGTGATACGAGATTATGTGCGTCTTCATTTAAAGTGTGTCCTAACCTACGATCAAGCACAAGAAAATATGAAAATTGAGCTCGGAGAGCCGTGTGCCTAAGTCCTAGGTCGACACTCAAGTGGGGACGATCCCCACACAACCACATTCGTCCGATTACAATCGCGAGTCTTCGATCGAAGATCGCTGTAAAAGACGAGTTTATTAAAATAAAATTCAACAACAATGCGAGACATTTTTTTTCTTCCTCCTTTGCTCCAAGCATGCTCCTGCGGCTCCTCGCAGCGGGGAACGTCCTGCTCCTCGCCTCCTTGATCCATCAAGGGCCCTGCCACAGAAACAATAGTTAGATACCAAATAAGAAGAAAAATTTTTAGATGCAAAATATATGATCATTTAACCTATAAAAAGAAACACTAAATTAAACACACAAAAATCCAAAAAAATAAAAGAAATGAGCTGTGTCCTCGGCAACGGTGCCATTTGACGAACCGCAAAATCGGCCCTTTAATAATGTGTTTTTAGCACATGGAATCATCATCGTAGTCGGGCCGATTCGGGTCGTCAAAACGATCACCTCATTTAGATATATGCCATAATGAGTCGAAATGAGGTGATCGAAGATTTATTTTTACTTGGCAAGATACCAAGGTCGAACTCAGGGACACGAGCCTCTCTCGTATTAATCGGATTTAAGTGTTTTTAATTAGGTGTTGAGTTAAAGATCTATAGGTCAAACCATGCTAAGACACAACAAGACAAGACATAAAACATGCATTTTTTTATCTCATTTTTATCGTGCAAATAAATGCAAGGCGATGCAATGAAGATATGCCCTAGATAGAAAATAATGAGCAAAAGTGAATACAAGTCAATTTCGAGTTCCTTAAAAAAAGGGGCAGATGTGATGAATAAGAAAGGCATCATATTGGGCTCAAACAGACACATCGCTATAAAATAATACATAACAAAAATTATTGTGTCTAAAACAGTAATCAAGCATGCCATTTAAAAGATCATCAAACCAGCTTTAAAACGAAACTGAAATCAACTCGATTGGAGCTATGTAGCTCAAGTTATTCAACAAAGAAAGCAAGGGCATAACTGAAATAAAACATGAAAAGATAACTACAAAAAGGTCCCTGGAAAGGACTGAAATGCAATAAAAATAAGGCGCGAGACCTTCCCTGTAATTTACCCAAAGGCGCGGGGACCTTTTTGCAAATATGGAGAAGTTCTAGGGCTCCTCTGCAATTTGCCCAGAAGGCACGCGCCAGGCACGCGCCCTCCAGGCTCGGGTCAATCTGAGGTTCGGAGGAGGCCCGGGTTGCTTCGGCGTGGCTCGGGCTGAGGCTTTGGCTCGATGCAGGCTCGGACAAGGCTCGGCGAATCCAAGCCTCTGGCTCGGTGGCTGAGGCTCGGGGGCTCTCTGGTGTCGCCACGTGTCTAGGCATGGACCATTCGATCGTGGTGATCGAATGGCTCTGGAAGTCGGCGACGTGGCTGCCCCTCAGCCGTTGGATGAACGCCCGGAGGGATCATCCAACGGCGCCTGTACGCTCTCCTTCTTCGACTGCTGGCGGCGGAGTTCGAGCTCCGGCGAGAAGCTCCAAGCTCCGCCACTCCTTCTTTATCACGACAGGCCTCCCCGAAGCTCCATAAGCGGTGGTTGATGAAGTGGGGAGCTCGAGGAAGATGTCGGTCGTCATGGCTCAGTCTGACGGAGCCCCGAAGCTGAAGGCGAACTTGACGAAGTGAGCTCCGGCGAAGCTCCGACCAGTGCGAGTTGGAGGACCTGCATGGTTAGTAAATAGCCGAAGCGGCGATAGGGTGCGTGGGTGAGTGAAGTGGGAGCTCAGAGGGGCGAAGGGAACGAGGAGCTCGGTGCTCCTCCGCCGTGAGGGCGGAAGAGGTGGGTCGGAGATGACGGAGGATATGAAGAAGGGAAGAGGTGATCGGAAAGATGCGCGTGGAAGGGGGGTTAACGGCGAAGCTAATAGGAGGGTTATCGGAGCGAGGTGATGGCTGGATAGGCCTAGAAAATTAAAAGAAATTAACTCAAAATACAGAGGAAGAAGAAGGAGAACTTACCTTGTCGGAGATGGAACGGGAGCTTGGGCTGAGCTTCACGATGGAAGCCACGGTCTTCGCTGGACCTCCGCAGCTACTGGAGGCAGCTCGAGCGGGCTCGGAGCGCCGCGACGACGCCGTGATCGGCGAAGGGTCATCACCGGGGGCATTGGTCGTCTTCGCTCAATCCTCCGCCTCCCCCTGTCACTGGGAGACGGAGGAGGGCTGGGCCATGCCCCTACGTAAAGGTGGACATCGGGAACAGTGGTCGGAGGAGATGTATTTGAAGGGCGAAGTGGCGGAGGTGATGGTTGACGACGTGGGTTTCGAAGTGATCGTGGGATGAATGGGAGCATGTCGGCGGTTAATGGAGGTGTGCGCGAGGGAGAAGGATGATGGGGGAAGACCGGGAGGTGTTTGGTTAGTGGTGATGGTGGTCGGAGTAGGTGGGGTAATAGGAAGGGGGCGAGGTGTTCGTGCGGTGAAATCGTGGGGAGAAGGGGTCTTCGGAGGTAGACGACGGTCTCCTGACCGTTGGATCTGGAGATCCAACGGTGGAGATTAAGGCGCGGAGTGATGGCGCAGATGGGATCTGGGGCGATGTGATCGGAGGGCAGATGGAGCGGCCACGTGGCGTCATGTGGTCGCGGCGCTAACGGAGGGTAAAGATGGAGAGTGGGAGGTGATCGAACGGCTGAGGATAACGAGTGGGTTAAGCGGCTAAGATGCGAGATCCAGGGCGCGATCGAAGGACCCACAGCGCGCCACGTGTCAAGCTGTGGGCGCGGCGCTAATGGGTGGCGAGGATGAAGCGCAGGGGAAGATCTAAGGGTTGAAGGCTATCGGCTGGCGTGGAGGGATGGGGGCCGTTGGATCTCAGGGGGAGATCTAACGGCCAGGAGTGGTGGCGGATGATACAAAGGGGCCGGGCCACGTGGCGCCCCCAGATTGGGCCACGTGGCCCAATCAGATTATTAGGAGGGTTTTTCTTATTTTTGAGGGCCCTATTGGCCGATTTTGAGAAAACTCAAAACATAAAAGTTGTAGATCTTGATGAGATCTACAAGTTTCATGTTGACCAAAACTCAAAAAGAGATCATACAAGGACCCGAAATATTTTTGAGGGTATTTTTAAGTCTAAAAATACCACGAATTTTGTTTTGCCATTTTTTTGTGATTTTTAATTTATTTAGGACTCTGTTAATTATTAGACACTAACCGAGATTTATTGACAAAACCTTAAGCAAGGGGGTTAATTATGGAAAATAAAGATGATGAAACTGAGGTTCATCAGCGGTCCGTCCCACTCCCGCCGGTACTGGCCATGACAGTGGGTAGGGAACGAATGATGCCTGAGAGATCATGATGTATTTTTCTAATTTTTAAAATTCAAATTAATACGTATTTTGAGATAATACCATATACTCAAGTAAAATCAAGTTTGTTGATTGAATTGGATTGAAATTTAATTTAATATGATTAAGTTAATTATATCTAATTAAAAACACTCTATTATGAATAGATGTGTATTTCCCTTGGAAGAATTAATTATGTGAATATGATTCATGATAATTAATTAGAATTTGAATGTGATATGGAGGATCACATAAGTGACATCCATGGTCTCCCGTCAAGGCGAAGGGTTCCGTCGCCAGGGATTGTATGTAGGAGACGCATGTCCGAAGTGACAGCTCCTATATGCAAGCGCATCTGGATCGGGCTCTTTGCTTCTCGAAAGAGTAAGGCCGTATGCGTAGTGACCCCAATATCGGATCCTCATATTATTGGGGCGATATTGGATTGCGCATAGCGAGTTCTATTCCTGTTGACGGTTGGTTCAATTAATGACGGGTCAACATCACCTTAGGGGTGGTGGGCCCGGGTGTTAAAGACCAAATTGGGAGATGCAAGTTGGACTTGCAAGGCGGAATGTGTTCCCGCTTCTTTTTATCGGAGTTGCAGATTCTTATATTATTGGGTTGTGACAAAGATAAGGAAGGGGATCCCAGATCTTGCTGAGATATAATGGTAAGTATATCTCTTACATTGAAAGTGATCAAGGGAATGAACTTTCAATGTTGACAAGGCAAGATAACTTTGATATAAATATTCTTAAATCAAAGTAAATTATATATTTATATATGTTTATGCAAAATTTCTTATTTTAGATAATCCTTCATTAAACCCACTCAATATTATACTCAATAATAACCAGTAAAATATCATGGATTGGACCTATGATCCAGATATTGTACTTGTAATTGGACACATAATGTATGTGGTTGCAATGTGCAAGTTTCCTCATAATAATGAGGAATGATGATTAAATAAGACAATAGGACTAAAACCCTAGGGTTTGTATATCTCTACAAGTCTTGATCTCATCGAATGTATTTTTGAAGTAACATGTCGATAATGATCGTAATTATCAAATAATCCTTATAAAAAAATCTAAGAAGATGTTCTGGCATACCTATGTGCTCTCTACATATATTCATGAATGACATGGTTCTCTGCATTATGCAGAATGGTGACTCTATAGGAGATGATGTATTCAAATTGTTTGAGTACCAACCTGAACCTAAGTTTTAAGAGTTTAAATGGATGTAGATACGATGAATGTCATCATTCTACTATCTATACTCTGGTCATTCATGAAGCTTCATAATATTCATATTGTATGAATTGAATGAAACATGTACTCTTATAGTGAAATTTTTTGATTTCGACATAAGAGATCCTTTGACTTGAGCAATAGTTGCTTATAGATAAAGGGAGCGCAGTAGAAGCATGGGTTGGACCCAAGTAAGAAGTAAGTCAACGAGTTGACTGTACTTTTGTGACTTCCATATGACATCCAATGAGTTGGATGAATGCCAATACTGCAATAAGTTGATGTGTTGATAGTATGACTATCAAATCTATCTAGAATCCTTAGATAAGGAATCAGATAGTACATCAGAATAATCTACATATAATCATTGAAATTGACTTACTTGTTTGATAAGATAAAGTCTAATAATTGTATCTTAATCTTCTAATGACACTTGCAATTGGTTGCATCTGTATTAGAATATTAGAAATTTGATCTTAAAGTTTAATGGTCATCCATGTTGGAATTGATGCAATTGTTGCAACAATTTCCATTGGATCAATAGACTTCATATTTTCAGTGGGAGCCCTTAGTCCTAGAGAATGTCTCTGTGACCTGGATATTAGAATACATTCAGTTTATTTCTAAATGTTGGGAATAAGCATGAATTCTGGAATAGACCTATCATAAAGAGTTATGATGGGGATATTTCAGATAGTAATCTAACATCTAGTGGACTCCACTAAATTAGAAAATTAATGAATGGTTTATTAAGATTTCTAATACTGAAAATTAAACCTTAAAGATCAATAGGAGGATAAAGATCATTTGACAATGATCTGGCATCATGTTTTGGACTTGTGTCTGTTGATGAGATCAATGGACAAGTAAGAGATGAAACTTTAGAATGTCTAAAATTTCAAACTTGCATACTTATGAATATTGTATTCAAAGTAAAATGTCCAATACACCCTTCTCTGGAAAGGTGCAAGATGTCAAGGTATTCAGAATCTCATACATATTGATGTATATGAATCATCTATATCATAGTAAACATTATGGATATGTGATATCTATTGATGATTATGTATGATATGAAATTTCTTCTCTTCACCTAAGAAATCTTTGAAATGTTCAAAGATTTCTCAATTTTGGTTTAGAATCAGACTTTGAAGGAAGATTAAATGAATTTGATCTAATTTAGGTAGTCAGTACCTATTAGATGAATTCATAGAATACCTTATAGAGATATGAATATCATTTCTATCTCACCCCTCCTAATGAACCATAACTCAATAGAGTTGTAGAGAGATGCGATTGATCATGTGTGACATGATTTGATTAATGATTAATCTTAGCATAATTATCTCTTAGTTTCCAGGTATATGTATATGTGGTAGAGACTACATTATATACTTAATAAGGTTCCATGCATGTAAGCTAGAATCTAGCACTAGAGAGTGCTACTTCATTAGGAAAATAAAGGATGGTATTGGGTACCTACTTTATGACCTTGAGATTCTTAAAGGATCTCATCTCTGAGAATGTGATTCTTAGAGGATGACTCTCTTGAGAATCAAGATGAAAATGAAGTAAAGGAACTCATTTAATCTTGAGAAGATAATGGGGCTCTTGAAATCGGAAACTAAATAGACAATTAAAAATGAAACATTAATGGGATTTTTACCCGACAGACCCTATAAACTTTGCCAATCACCTCCACGGCCTTTGAAACAACCTAATTCCTCCCTCAACCCCGTAAAATTACCAAGTCTTACCCCATGAACCCTTCGGGTAATATGTTTTAAGCTTATAGGGGTTCTTTGGGTAATTTACATGGTCGATGGGGGTAATTACGTTGTGCAAAAGGTCGTAGAGGCATTTTAAAACGTTTATAGGGTCTGCTGGGTAAAAATCCCAACATTAATACCTCTTCAAATAAGTTTGAGGATGGATTCCATATGTCAGTTGCATCTGACAATGATCAGACTTCATGTGATGAAGCTCCTGAGGATCATGACATGGAAAGATGGATGTTAGCAATAAAAGTCTAATGTAGACTTCATATACAAGCGTTGTATATGGACCCTCGAGGATCCACCTATATGGGTAAGACCCATTAAGGTGTAAATGGATCTTCAAGAGAAAGAGGGGACCTGATGAGAAGGTAGAGACCTTCAAAGCACGGTTTGTAGCCATGAGCTACACACCGAAGAGAAGACATCGCTTGCGATGAGACTTCCTCTTCAGTGACCTTGCTTTAAGCCATCAGAATATTGGTAACTATAGCTACACAACTTGACTATGACATCTTCATGATGTGAGTCAAGATTGCATTCCTCTATGAATACCTCTCTGAGGATATTCATATGAAGTAGCCCCATGGCTTCATGGTTGAGGAAAGCAAGGTGTGCAAGCTAAAGAACTCCATCTTTGGACTCAAATAAGCTTCCTGTAGTTGGAACATAAGATTTGATGAAATTATAAATGCTATGATTTCAGATAAAATCTTGATGGACCATGTGAAGCTTAGTGGGAGTGCCATTGTGTTCATCGTGCTAAATGTAGATATTATCCTAATCATTTGGAATGATCTAAGGATGATAATAATAAGTGTTTTATAATCTGGTTATCCCATACCGCGAGATATGATCTCAAGGATACCTCTTAGATCTTAGTTCTGAAGTCGTTCAGAAGCAAAGAGAAGAGGATATTGGGACCGTCGCATTAGTAGTACACCTTGGACTTATTCCATTCTCTGGAAAATTTCAAGAAAAGCTTCCTTCCCTTAAGATGTGGCAGTGACCTGTCTAGAGGGATAGCACCTCAAAGAGTTGAGGAAGTTAATGCTAGAACTGCTTGCACTTGTGCATCAGTTATGAGAAGCTGAATGTATGCTAGATGTGTACAAGAACCAGATGTCTACCATGCAGTGGGAGTAGTAAACCGTTACTAATCCTACTATGGAGATAAAACACTTGATTGCAGTAATAATAATATCTTCAAAGATGATGAAACTTAGAGATAGTGATCTCAAAGTCTTATCTTCAAAAGTTTGAGATCTTGTAGATAGTGATCTATAAGGGTCTTAACTGTAGATACCTTAGGAGATAGAGATCTCAAGGAATGAAGGTATTCTAATAAGGATTATGGGAATACTGGTTATGATAATTAATAAGATGTAGTGTTAAGGACACTATAACCGACAAAAATTGAGTATCGACTGCATAAGATGCAACATTCGCATTGGATGCGAGCACTGTTACTAGGAGATATGCAAGTGCCGTAAAAGGACTTGGCGTAGTCTCTTGGGAACAGAGTGACTGATCAGCTTACCTAGCTATTTTCTAAATAGCCTATGATTGTCACATGAGTGTGGGTTTAAATGATTAGCCCATTAATGGCTCATTGGGCTAGTGGGAGATTGTTTGACATGCGAAATGTTATTGCAAATATCATTTCCTGATCTGAAATGAAGAATAAATAATTTGCATAATAGGTCTCTTAGTACAATTAGGGTTATGTACCATGGCCATCTTAATGATCATATAGTTGTTGATTCAATTATTGAATCATGGAGGCTAATGCTTAGATGAATATCTAATGAGTTAGATTGATGACTCATCAAGCACCGTCAAATAATTATTAAGAGATGATCTCCAGCCTGAGTAGGAGATGGCAATCCTTTCTCAGTTAGGCTGATATCTGACCAACCTCTTGATGCAGGTCCTCTGCATAGGAATAGAGATTCGGAGGTATCAGATTAGTTAGGTCAAAGAGTTGACTTAACGAGATCGAGATAACCAAAGTCCTATATTGTATGATGTCATGATATAGGCACACATCCTCTTACCGGGGACAGATGTGTTACTATATGTCTGAGTATGTACATTTGGCAGACCAATAGTTGATGACCTAATCAAGGTCTATACACCGGCGCGTTGGTGTGCATATAAGGGCATATGAGTAATACGATCTCTCAAAGGGATCACACAGGTTCACTATTGAACCGGAAGACATGAGCTCACTCATGAGATATTGGGAAGAATCAAATTCCGTGCGCACGGTCGTCTCGCTTTGGAAGCTTGATTGAATTTGTAGGTTTGATATATACTTTTGGAAAGTATATGATCAAGACCTAGGTATGATATATGCTTTTGGAAAGTATATGATCGATACCAACTCCCAATGATCAAGATGAGAAACTTACTGATAAAACCTTGAAGTAGACAGTATAAAGTTGATCTAATACTTCGAGTTTATTATGAGTCTTCCAGTATGTAGGATGTACAGGTATTGAGAATACCTGAGGGTGATGTGATCATAAACGATTGTATAACCATGACGCTTCCATTCCTAGGACGTGATGAAACGAGTCTGGATTTTAGTGACTCCTCTCAGTAGAGAAGTGATCTGATCTTGGTCCAAAATGTTGGACATTGATCTGAATGTGATTCAGATGCAATAAGAAGATTAGATTTGCGGTCTTGATTTAATCAAGCATCTATGGGAGGCCCGCGATCTGGATTTGAGATATGATCTCAATATCCAAGTCACTATACGTGGAATAATACAATCACCCTGTCCTTATCTCCAAGTACTCGCGGAGAAAGCGCATTATCCTTGAAAGAGTTCATGGATAATTCTATTGTTGATATATGTATCGGAGCATTGAGAAAATGATAATTAAATGTGATTTAATTATCATAAACAATATGAATTTGATTCATATTATAAGGAGAGTTATCTTAGATAATTAAATGTGATTTGATTATCAAAGATGTAAATAATGTGAATGTGATTCATATTATTTGAGCACATGAGAATAAGTTATCCATATTATTAAAGGTGATTTAATTATTATGGATAAGAATAATGTGGATAGTAATATCCAATCATTCATAATATATTATAAATGTGATTTATAATGTATTGGAGAGAGCTAATTTTAATTTATATTTGTTGATTAATTATTAATGTGTATTGGATACACATTTCTAATTAATTGAAAATATAAATTACATATTGTTTTGGTTGTGAATGTGATTCACAATTTTCCAATGTCAAGATTGCAATATTCTCAAAATTAATTGTGAATTATTTTTGGTGAATAAATCCCAACAAAAGTTGTTGGAAATAAATAGAGGAGAAATTCAAGGAGGCATGCAATCTCATGGAAATCCATGAGATTGCCCCACATGGAATGTGGTGGGTGGCACCCATGCCCTATTTGGAACGGGTGGCCGTCCACCTTGATTATACATGGGAGATTTGATCTCCATGTATATTCTCTCCTTATTTTGTTGATGTAATTTAGGATTGATTTATATTTGATTTTGTCAAATATATTTTAATCTAAATTAGATCATAATTTGTTGGCTTTACCAACACCAATCTTGACCATTGGATTGACATAAATCAATCTCATCCATTGATTTTATATGTCCCATGGATTGAGATCCATGGATCCCAAAACCCTATAAATAGAGAGGCATACCATGCTCTCTTTTTACACACAATGCTTGAGAAGCATATCTCTCTCCCTCTCTCTACACGCCATCTCTCTCCCTCTCATGGCCGTCCACCATGGATGACCTAGAGAGAAGTCGCCATCGCTGCAGCGTCGTCGTTATGCTGCCCGATCGTCTGTTCGTGGATCTCCGTCTACTTCGGTGTGCCTCGCTCGTGAATAAGACGTCGGATCTCGTGTGTCAAGATCAGAAGATCTGCCGCTTGGATCATCAACAAGGATTGCGAGAAGCACGCGGTTCATCCCCGCGCTCACAAGCGTCTCCTCCGTCGGATCGGACTTGAGACAGGAGGTCTCTTCGTTTAGAGACTCGATCACAACCACGCTTCAAGAGGTAATCCTATTACTTGTTTGTGGTTTAGACGAAACGATCCGAGAAGTGTTCTTGGATCATGTGGTTTCGTCGCATGAAAATTTTTTGAATTCCGCTGCATCGAGCAGCTAGTGTGACTTGTCGCTCCTCGTCGTATTCGATACGATGCTCACGCTTCCGTGATGCGCTTGAGGATTCTAACCATATCCTTCAGTGGTTGCGGGATCTGATAACCCGTGCAGTACTGTTGACGCTATTGCTGTTGAGGTTGGTAGGTGGGTCGGGCTTGTGGTGGATGAGGGTTCGGAGTAGAGTTTTGATCTGAACGGTTGACAGGTTCCAGGTTATAGCAAACTCCGTTTATTTCCATGACTTGCGGATGTTCCTCGTAAATAGCTTGAACAGAGGTTTTTTCAGTTTGATGGGACAAGACTTGGTCTCCACCCCAATGGCTCTATTGCCCTATCCCTTGGAATTGAATGTAGTGAATTTGGTGTATGGGGGCAGGGGGTGAAGTTAGGGCAGGTATTTGAATCTTAGATACCATGTCAGTTAATTCCTCTATTTACTTAGGAAATTTAGCCAATTTCCCCATATCAGATGATTTATGGAGTTCGTCCACCTTTTTATTAATCTGTTCGACCATAGTTAGCTTATCAGCTATTATTCCCATATCAGCACTTTGATCGGTCGTCAGATTATTCACCATCTTTTTGGAGCCGGCTATGTAAGCCCGGCTGGCGGTTTGTGCACGGCTAGATTCAACAAGTCTTTTGAACACCTGGTAGACAGTGTCATCGTGGCATCCCATGTAGCTTCCTCCGTAGGATGCACTCACTAACACTTGGGTCTCAGGGTTTAGTCCTTTGACAAGACTTTGGACCAGCATCCTTTTTCTTATCGCGTATCTTGGGCATTTTTGGATTAGGTCTGTGAATCTTTCCCAGGTTTCATGGAATGGTTCACTCGGGTGTTGGGTAAAGCTTGTGAGCTTGATCCTCATCTGATCGATTCTACTAACTGGGTAGAATTTCTTTAAGAACAGAGTCTTGAAAGTGGCCCATGTGGCAACAATTTCCCCTAAAATCTTCAGCCAGTAGGCCACCTTATCAGTCAAGGCGAAGGGGACAACTCTCAGCCTTATGTAGTCCTAGCTAACCCTAGGGTGGCATAGGTTAGCGCAGACTAGCTCGAAGTCACAGAGGAAGATGTATGGTTCTTCGTGGTTATTCCCTCCAAACTTAGGCAGCAATGCAAGAAAATGTGGTTTGTGCTCAAACGCATCCTCAGGGGGTATTGGCCTCAACCAATTATAGTCTTCATCTAATTCAGGGAGGTACGTGTCTTCCATAGCATCCTCACTGCGTTGCATTTCTGCCATCTAGGCTCTAAGGAGTTCATTGTGTTGTTCAACAGCAATGATTCTAGCCAAAAGCACACGAATAGGGTCATTGTCGTTTTTGTCCTTCTTTGGAGGCATCTCATCATCTTCTTCTTCACCTTCAGATGCAAATAAATCTGAGTTAGACTCGTGCTTAGATGGTTTAGTGTTTCTACCAAAGATAAAAGTTTCTTTGGCAGGGATGGAGTAAGAAAGATGGTTAGTCTGAGGTTGACTAATCCATAGGGGTGTGGGGTGAACCATGGTATGGAGAGAAGGGTTATCTCCATACCATGGGATTTTGAGAAGAGAGTCTTTTTGAAATTTAGGGGATGAGTTGTTTGAGGAGCTAGGAGATTTGTTCACAGAGTCCGAACGAAGATTTTCTGAACAGTCCATTGTACAAAGGGATTTCCCACAGAGCGCACGAATGTACAGAGGACCCGCTCAAAACGAACACAATTCAAAACCCATCAATTTACCCACTCAACACTGGTGAAGGTACGTTAGGGCTCGGTCGCTTATGTTTTCAATTTTAATTTAATGACCAAACAATCTTGAAAATTAAGCGGAGCTGTTAGGTGCCAAAATATTTCACAAAGACTGTCCCTAGTTCATACCACTAGTTGCACCTACTTTCAGCCAGTATATGTATAAGTATGAACCGTTTAAACGGCTATCCGTGATACTTGAGGACGGAGCCTTCCATAGTGTCCTCTAAACCACCTACTCTTCTAAGGGAAGTCGGACTGTGAAACAGCTACCCGAGACCCTCACTAAAAAGTAGCTAATTGTTTTTAAAATCAGTAGTCTGAATGAAACTTTTTGGTTTTTAGCTCCATCCTAAGGTTTGCGATCTTGTCCTTACAAATAATGAGTGGGTTTCTCTCCACCAAACACAGGTTAATTTTGTATCAGTTTATTTACAGTCGCCTTGATTAGTAGTCCCTGTTTTAAATTGAGGTTATCACTGAAGTTTATATGAGCACAAAAATTCACGTCTAACGAACAGTCCCAATTCCTTTAATTCCTAAGTTGTGAAACTTTGAGGAAGGAGAATCGAAAAAGCCAATGCAAACGTAAATCAATGATGCATGCTTAAGAAGAAGACTTACATTGAATCCTCACGTTCTTCATGTGGGATGCAATACAAGGAATTTTAAAATTTACAGTAAATGATATACACAGATGAAAAATGCCCTAAGCAGATAGTTCTATTAGCGGGAAGAATTGATTTCAAAATTTGGCTATTGTTGAATGATCTATAGTGCGTTTAGTTAGTGAATGTGTGGCCTAGGAATTACGAGCACAATTAATGATAAATAAGCAAGCATATATGTGCTTAACTCCTACACCACTCAAGTCGGGTCCCGACCACACAATAGGGGTTGAAACAAACCCGACACACCACGAAGAAGTTCAGTCCAAATTACTACAAGGGTTCAAAGAGAGGGACCCTGAGAATACTGCAGAAAATTAAACCTAGACTAAGCTCTCTCTCACAAAAATTAAAATTCAATTCTCCGTCCTTGCAGATCCTTGATTATATCCTGAAATTTTGCTCCCAGTAGTCTGCAAAGAGAGAAATTGCGGTTAATAGCAGAAGTAAGAGAGAAATGCAGAAGAGAGAAAAAATGACATAGAAATAATTTTCACAAAATTTAATTATAAAGATATTTTAAAACCCTAAAAATTCGTCGCTCCCCAGCAACGGCACCATTTGATGAACGCAAAATCCGACTCTTAAATAATCGATAGTTTGTAGTATAGGAGGCGAAAACCGGTCGATCAAAATACCACAAACTTTGAATGTTGTGGAGTATTTCTACTTGGCAAGTCTACCAAGATCAAACACAGGGAACGATGATTCTTAGTTGCGTGGTTTTAAATTAAATTAAATTATTAAATAATTGTTAATTAATTTCTGTATCGAAAATAAATAGAAAGAAATGCTATGATGAAGATGCAAAGAAACAAAAAGAGAGATAAAGCACTGGATCTGTGAATTATAAGATTCAATCCTTAATGAAATTTATCAATTAATTCTCGAGAGATAATCACAAATCGAAATATATTAACGCCCAGAAAGATTTATCAACTCCAAGTTACAGGTAATGAGATTAATCAATGAATATTCCTGTCAAAAATTCCATGTAACTACTCCTCAAAATTAATAGTCGATCAACAAAATATGGAGTCAGATATATTTATCCTTGATTTAACCCCTGTACAGATTAAATTATTGGGAATAATCCACCATGATAACAAGGAGTTAATCAAATTAAATTCCTTAACTAAACTCCTGCAGAAGATGACGTTAATTTCTCAAGCACAAATATGTCACAATTAGCATGCAAATATCAACAGAGATCCTCAAATGATAATTACCAATAAGCAATCTTAGATATGTCCACAAACTATGCCAAGTGATAGAGCATGAAAAGAGCTTCAAAATGACATATTATATGCTAAAAACGGAGTTCGTATGAGAAAGATATGCTAAAATGAAATTACAGGGACTAAAATGTAAATAAAATAAAATTTTCCTTTCAAAAAGGTCCCTTAAGGGGCTTATATGTAATTTTACAAAGCTGGAGGGGCCCCTCTGTAATTTACCCCTAGTAGAGGTATATTTCTAATTTCTGAAACTTCCGAGGTGCTGTAGCAATTTACCCCCGCAACACGTGCCTTGCACGTGCGTCTGGAGGTTCGGGCGGTGGGGCAGAGGATCGGTGAAGCCGAGCATGTGGTTCAGAGCACGAGGCTGAGGTTCGAAACCCCCAACCAGAGGCTCGGTGATGGAGCTGAAGGCTCGGTCCGAAGCTAAGGCTCGGATCGACCGAGCCTCCACGTGGTTGCCTATTGTGGCTCGGAGGCTCGAGCCTCGAGGCTGGGGCCTAGGCTCGGGGCGGCTGACGATGGTGGTATGTGGATCGTAGGATCAAAGGCAGAGAGCCCGATCCTACGGTAGCTGAAATCTGGTGGCATGAGCGGCTTCGCGCGGAGCTGATGATGGAGGAGCGACCGCGCAGGAGGCGGGGACATGAGGCCGCGGGGAACCTCACCGAGCAGAGGAGCTCAGGATGGGCATGGTCGGAGGGAATTCTGGCTACGAGTTGTGCTCCTACGGAGGCTGTCGTGGAGGCGGGAACACGAAGGCTGGAGGCGGAGCGGCAAGGGCAAGGCACTGGTCGTGCGAGGCGTCAGGGGAATGAGGGATGTGAGGGCAGAGGGCGACGACTAGAGAGGTTGCTGTGACGGGGCTGAAGGCTCGATGACCGAAGGTGATGACGATGTACCTACAGGGGGTTAGCAAACACGGAGGCGGAGGCTGTATGGCGAAGATGGTCGAGCGGCGTTGTAAGCGGAGGTGTTGATGAAGGTGTGGGTCGGCGGAGGACGATGGGCTCGACTCTTTGCAAGAGTCGCGATGAATTTTCGACGACGGTGTTTATGCGTGATGATCGGAGAGGGGATGAGAGGGTGGAGTAGGTTCTGCAGGGGAAGCAGTACATGGTGGAGGAGTTCGCCTGAAGGTCAGGGGACTTCGACCGGTCTTCGCTCTGAGGCTCCGGCGGACAAAGCAGGAGCAAAGCAACAACCCTTGGGGCCGTGCTGCTACGAGGTCCTCGACCTCGGATCTCGCCACCGCGGAAGGGGAGCTTTACTAGGTGCTGTCACCACCGGGTACGTGTCTCCCTTGCATTGCATGACTTGGCGGATGGAGCATGAGGATGCGGGTCGGCGAGGTTTTATAGGGAGGCAGAGAGGATAATGGCTGGAGGGGAAGTGTAACGGCGAGGGCGGTACGGAGGAATGGCCGGTCTCGTAATGACCGGAGATTGAAGGGGCGACCGTTGCGAGGAAGGAGGAGGAGGAACAACAGGGGGGAGAAGGTGGGGTCACGTGCTGCGCACGTGACCCGAGGTGGCCTGGAGAGAGAGAGAAGGTGGGGTGCCACATGGCACGCCCAGGAGCTGCCATGTGGCACCCAAAAAATTCAAAATTAAAAAGGTAGAAGAAAATATAAAAGAAATAGGAGAAAACTTCGGATCAAAAAAATTCCTTCATGAAAGTTGTTCGTCTCGACGAGAGCTACAACTTTCATGAAGGATCCTTGAGCACACGAGGTCATCTGTGTGAAGTGGACTTTTTGGTGGTTCTCCATGTGTATAGAAAACATATTTTTGGAGTTTTGTAATTTTTTTGGTGGTTTTAAAGCGGATAAAAAATCTAAAAAAATGATAAAATACAAGGAAATTAATTACACACTAATCTGATTTTTTTGGATTTTTAATAAATAAGAGAGTGGGAAAATAAAATAGAAGTATGAAACACACAATTTTTGTACAGACCGACGACGGATACCCGGACACAGTCAATTTCTTTGATTTCAGTTTTAATCTGGATTCGGATTTTAATGTCACTTAATAAAACTTTCATCAAAGGACACAAGTGAAGAAGAAATAAAATTAAAAGGGTTAACTATGTACATAAAAACTCAGGTAAAAAATAGCACAAAGTTAAAATGCGCAAAAGAGGCCCAAAACCCAACTTTCACATATGAGCTCCGAATTTTACGAATTTGATCTTGTTTTGAAGATATTTGAAAATGGAGGACTTTTAAAATGAGCAGACCAAAATCAGATATTGTATGAAGGAGATATGCTCATTTTAGTCCGTCAGATGTGAAATCAGACTTTGAGATTATTTGACACTTATTTGAGTTAGTATTTCTTTATATTTTTTATTTATTCTTGTTAGTAATATATACATAATGGAGGTAATTTGGGGTCAATCGGAGTTAAGAAGAATTAATTAAAAATATGAGAAATTAGCGGCTTTTTGGGCTAATTTATGAATGGAATTTTTAATGCAATTATGCATGGTGAAATGCAAATATTATTTACACATGTATGTATGCTAATGGTGCTCTATTAATGATTAAATGCATATGAATTTTGGGGAACCGAGCCCAATTGACCACTTTTAGCACGATGAATACGAGATTCATCAGTGTGATGAGTGCCTTCCATATGAAAGCTCAATGGCACTTTCATGTTTGCCGCGTGGTTTCTACATGCCCACATCACCCCACATACTTATCTCCCATTGAAACTGCACTATTTATCTTGTATATATGCATTACAACTTGTTGGACACATGTCTCTTTCAACTCAAACTCCTCTTGTTTATTTGATAAAATACATTCATGTAGAGAATTCTAGCCTCTTCCACCCATCTCTACCAGTGGATAGCACTATCTCCCCTTGTATCTTTGCATTGCATATCCCATTGGTAGGTTTACATATCAACTTATACTAGTATAAATCCCAAACCTCTAATTTCTTCTTCTTCTCCTCCTCATTTCTGATATACACATTTTCCAGTAGTGGATTTACATTCTCTAGCTTTTTATTTACATGCATTTTAGAATTCTACTAATATATATCATAAAAATATGCTAGATTTATCCCTTTCTATTGGATAAATGCAATCAGCCTCTTCTTCATTGCAAATCAATTTCAATAAGTGGTGCAACTAGTTTCCAATCCAAAATGTGACTCGAATGTTGCATGCAAGTCTCATAACGTACATATACATAAATTTTGATATCTGATCTTACTTGCACGTAAATCTTGATATATGAACCATATCCACTTAACAATGGACAAATTGTCGCAATGCTTGCATTTAACACAAACTATATCTGCCTTCACATTCAAATGATAACATTTAAAGATAAATATGATTATTAGCATTTCTATTTCGCATGCTTAGTATGTTAATTCCAACGTGGATGTTACGTATTTGACCTTCCCTCCTCTTGATCCCAAGTTCCCCACTTTTCAAGCCCCTTCAATCCTCGAGCTCCCCACTATCAAAGGGCATGGCATACTCAAAGCCAAGCACAACTTTATGCTCCAAAATCTTATTCATGCAACTTCTCAAGCTCAGTGGTGACCATGAACTAGATGGCCATATCTCTGAGTTCAACTTCTCCTTGCAACAACCTCACCATCTCCCCATCCACAGCTTCATTGTCATAATCAAATATGAGCATGCCAACACTTCCTCTCCAACTCCCCTCAACCCGACCCCTCGTGTCGTGTCTACCACTTCCACTTCCAATGTAACCTCCTCTCTACACCTCCACCATCTCGCCTCAAAGCACCACCACCCCTTCTTCGTCTCTTGCTAACCTCAACTACATGAGTCTCCTCCTGATGATCACCTATAGCACGAAGGCCCTAAAGGCAAACATGTGTATGGCCTTTGTGGCTAGGAAGTATCCATTGAAAAACATGACATGCACATACATACAAAATCAGATTTACAACATGTTTCCAGTTTAAATCAAAATATGTATGCATCCATATCATTATTGACAAGAAAAATATCGATTTTAAAACGTATGCATATTAGAGCAAGGGAAAATTCCGAAAACAAACTTCATGGCAAATAATGCGATAAAGAAATAGAGATTAGAGATCACAACTGAAGTGTCCTGTTGCAGGACTCCCCTTAGAGAGACAATGCCTCCACTTTTATGGTGTACAAGGAATCGATGTGACCCATGGTACGATGGTTCCATGCTCGTCGATGGTACGCACCGTGTCTGAGTGTCATCGAAAGTCACCTCCGTAGATGAAGATCGAGATCATGAGAGGGAGAAGAGAGGCGGTGGGAATGAGAGTCGTAAGTGTTCGTAACCCTAGTCCACGACTCTTAGAGTGATACTTAAAGCTGTCAGGACGGTTACGTAACGTGAGGGGATCAAGGGACACGTCTCTTGGAATTCAAATCAATCTGCGGTTACACAAAACTGACATGGTCTTTATTTCACGTCACACCACACCATACCATGTCGCAGTCGCAGCCGTGCCCGAGACCGAGCCTGCGTCGGGGTGCACGCATGCGTATGTGGTGGTCCAAAGTCCTCTCTAATCTGTTTCCAGACTGGTCTCATGACTTGCCATATAAAAACCAAGTGCCAGTTTTGACACTATACAAGGTGGGACTAAACAACACCCCACAAGGTTGAAACATTCAATTCCATTAATTAAAATACATTAATATAAGTTGACATCAACCATCAAGTTGTGTCAAATATCCCAACAAAGTTGATTCCAACAACCCCTCCCCCCCACGAATTCACCGTTGAAACACGAAGAGCCAGAAAATCTCGGATTTCCACACTCTGCTTTCAGTAAAGGTACCTTCCGATTTGAACCTTTGCCTGAGTTATACCCTTTTGCCATCATATGAATAAAGTGAACTAAGTTTTGAACTTTAATCCTTTAATGTAATGATATCGAGTGGTAACAATAGAGCGAAGTCTATGGTGACAATCTTCTGGTTTTGGTGCTATGAATGGCCATGCACCCTACCATGTTTCATGAGAATATTAAGGATAAATCCTCGTCCTTTATCTGCCGCCCACAAAAATACTCATATAGGTGGCATTCTCCAAGGATGCACTGCTCACATCCTGCTTATAAAAAGCTTGAATCCATTAAGAGCATGATGCTCAACACTTACCTGCAGCTTTCAGGTACTCGACTTTTTAGGGATATGACTCACATGCAAAGTATTGCATAATGAGTGCCAACCAATTCCCATACAACTTGTTGTTTCCATTGAACCTATTTTGTGTGGTCTCCACTCATTTAGGTTGGGTTGCCACTGCGGGTAAACTCTCAGTGGGTTTCATACTCATCCCAAGTCTGGATTTTTGGACTAAATATCTATCAAGTCCCTTTGCAAGTGGATCTGTCGTGATATCTTTGGTACCAACAAATTCCATGACAATCACTCCAGAAGACACCAAATCCCTGATAAACTTAAGTCTAACTTGGATATATCTTCTAGTTTTCTGATCGTATTTTGAGCTCTTTACCTTTGCAATAGTAGTCATGCTATTACAATGTAAAGAAATCGCCGGTATCGGCTAATCCACCATGGGCATCTCAAAGAAAAGCTCCCTAAGCCATTCAGCCTCCATACATGTCGTGTCCAAAGCACACAATTCTGCCTCAAAAGTAGACCGAGCCAAGATGGTCTGTTTCACATACCTCCAGGAGACGGAATCGCCTCCAAGAGTAAATACATACCCAATCACACTGTTACTCTTGGAGTACTCCATTGACCAATCCAACTTGCATAACTATATCCTTCTAAGACAGGAGGATTTTACCATAATGCAGTCCAAGAGGTGCAATACCATTAAGGTACTTCAACACTCGATCTAAGGCCTTCCAATGAGTACGGTCAGGACAGCTCTTACACCTACTCAACTTTGTGACCGCGAACAAAAATATCAAGTCGTGTACAGATCGCAAGGTACATCATGGTTCCTATAATCTGGGAATATCGTAGCCGTGCTACATGTACTCCACTCTTATTTTTGCAGAGGGGTTTAGATGAATCATAAGGAGTGCATACAAATTTATAGCTCTGATAGCCAAATTTCTCGAGAACTTTCTCATTATAATGTGACTGAGACACAACTTTTATATATGTAGTTTGAGCCCCAAAATCACATTTGCAACTCCGAAGTCCTTCATCTCAAACTTAGTGCTCAAGAACCTCTTGGTTTCTTCCACTATCCTTATCTTTGATCCAAATATCAAAATATCATTGACATGTAGGCACACGATAACAAACATACCATATTTAATCCATACAGTACACACATTTATCAGATTCATGAACAATAAAGCCATAAGACTGGATAGTGTTATCAATCTTTTCATGCCACTGTTTCGGAGTTTGTTTTAGTCCATAAAGGGACTTTACAAACTTGTAGGCCTTTCTTTCATTACCAGATGCTACAAATCCCTCGGATTGGTCCATAAAGATCTCCTCCTCAAGATCGCCATATAAAAAAGCAGTCTTCACATTCATTTGATGAATTGTGAGATCATGTATGGAGGCCAACATAATAAGTATCTGAATCGTAGTCATCTTGGTAACAAGAGAATATGTATCAAAATTTTCAATACATTCCTTCTGCTTGAAACCTTTGGCTACAAATCTTACCTTATATTTTTTCTATGGATCCGTCTAGTCTAAGTTTCCTTATGAATACCCATTTGATTCCTACGATGGAATACCCATGAGGTAGCGATGAATCTGGGATTCGTTATCTTTATTCATTTATTTTAGCTTAAAATCCCTTATAAAACACATGCATATAACACTAACTCCATATTCTTACTAACTTGCATCTGTGTGCAAAAATTGTACACTTCTTACTAATTTTAACCTAAAATAAATAAAGAAAGAAAGAAAGGGAAAAAAAATGAAGACTGTATATAGGCTGACCCAAACCCCGAGAGAAGGTCAAGACTTGACCTGATTGACCAGGAATAAAGTAGGGGGAGATAGGGTCCTTAAGCAGAAAATCGAAAAAAAATTGTGTGTTGTTGTAAATACTTCTCACTTATTTTGTGTATATATGTATAAATCTGACACTAATTTTTTTTGCATTAATTGAACTCGAATCAAATAACTTTCAAAACCAAAGTTGTAAATAAAAATTGTTAATAAAAGTTGTTAATAAAAATAACTGCACAATTAAATCATGTACAGAATAAAAGTAACCAAACTTGGAAAAAGCCACTAAGCACTAATTGAAAGACCAATTCCGGCTCCATATGAGTTCAAATTGAACCAATCACTTCCATTGGGTTCTAAATTAAATTATCTTTAAAATGGCCGTGGTTTCATAATTTTTGGAGTTATGAGTAAAAAGTTGGTTTTCTGGGGTGGTTTGTGCAATTTTCCCATGTATTTTGCAAATATTGTATTTGTATATATTTGTAAATTATTTTTACTAATTATTTAAAATAAAACTAAAAAATAAAAAAATAAAAAAAAAATAAAAAAAAACTAATTTGCTTATTTACCCATGTATATAATGTCATATATGTATATAGTATATGTATATAGTTGCTATTTTTAATTAACCACCATGAAAAAAAATAAAAAAAATAATATTTTTATTTTAAATAAATAAAGTGACTAAAATTAAAAAAAATTAGATAATTTTGTAAATAGTTTTATCTCTTTTACTTTATCTCATTTCAAATTTCATCTCTCTTATCTCTTCCACCAAAAAAATTCAAAAATTCAAATTTCATCTCTATCTTTTCTATTTATATGGCTCCTTCTCCCTCATTCCAACTTGATCAATCTTTAGAGAGAGGAGCCCGATCTCTGTGAGAAAATTTCGTCGAGAAAAGTGCCTAGCCTCCGAGCCGTCCGGTGATAGCGAGTCGGCCTTCATCGAGGCGATCACGGTCCATTTCCACTCCTAAGATGAGATCCATCATTTTTCTCATTATTTTTTATCTTAGGTTAATCGTAGTTTATTTTGTCGTATTTTAATTCCATCATTATATTATTTCTCTAGATCTTAAAAAAAATTCATCACGATTTGATCCGCTTCGACTCGATTTCTCATCTCACGTTCTTGATCTCTCCGCATTCAATTTCTATCTTCCACGAACTATCAACTCCGACCACGCACAATGGTCGGAGAATCGGATTTGTTCCTTTCATTTCCGACGAATCCTCATTCATTTTTCTATTTATAAATAAATAAAAAATAATAATAGTAATATATTTGTTTTCTTCATCTTTAACATTTGTTTTGCAGGACCACATAAAAAGAAAATAACAAAAAAATAAAATAAAAAATAATAAATAAAAAAGTTTTTTCTATTTCTGTATACATTTTATTAAAAAACAAAAAAAATCTTTTTATTATAGCTGTTGTTTACAGAAAATAAAAATAAAAAGAACAAAAAAAACATCAACAAGCGGTAGGGTCGCCACCCCCGCCGCTGGCCCTGCACCGTGCCAACAGCCCGCACCTTCGGCGCCTCCACGCTAGCTCCGCCACGCGAGAATCCCGGCCCAGACACCGTCAACCGACACATATCCATCCCCCGCGCGGCTCCTTTTTCCTCGCGACGCCGCCGCGCGGGCTCGCTCCAGGCGCGACCCCTCCGCCATCTAGTAGCCCTCCAGGCCGTCCCTCCACGCTTCGCCATCCTCCAGCGCGGCCTCTCGTTGTCGCATTCGTCGCCCTCGCCCGTCGCCGCAGCACCGCCAGTCCCCGTTCTGCTCCGCCTCCTAGCCCAATGCCCCTCCACGTAGCAGATCCATCGCCTCTGCGAAGGTCGTGCCTTCACAACCTCGGCGTACATCGTCCGCCCCGCCACCCGTGGCGCCGCACCCTTGGGCGGCGACCCTCTCATCTGTCGAAGAGGATAACCAACAAGGAAGGAACCCTAGGGTTCATTATAATAAATTGGAAAAATATTGAAGACACCCCTGAAGGTTTTCAAAACTACAAACGCGTCCCTGCCAGAATAGACGTTTTTATTGGGTAACTTGCACTTCCTTCCTCACATTTATTTCTGTTATTTATTCCACGCAAAAACAAGAACTATTGACATTTTGGTCCGTGTGATTCCAGACCATTATTTTGCTAGATTCCTTATTGAAATAAATATTTTTCTTGGTCAATAAATTCTTTAAAAATCATGCTATACTCCTGATGTGCATATCTATCTAGCATAAAATTTCCATTGCATTTTGATTTCATTTATTATTATTAAAAAAATAAAAAAGATGTCATTTTCCCCTGTTTGAAATTAAAAAATTCATAAGAAATTCGAAAATAACTCTGAAAATTCCAAAAAAAATAGAGTAGTTTTATTTCATTGTCTTTTAATTTGTGTGCAAATTTCACGCATTAGTTCTTTATAAAATCCAAAAAAAATTGAAAAATATTAAAAATCTTATAAAAATTATAGAAAATTCTACAAAAATCTAAAAAATAGCAATTTCAGTTCCTGCTTGTAGATATTTTATATAGTTTGTCATAAAAATAATTGCCAGAAGCTTTGGACATTAAAATATTTTTAAGTTGCAAATTACTCTAGGCTGTGAATAATTTCGCATTTTCTCACTGTTTGATTTTAGAAAAAAAATAAAAAAAAACTTCTGAAAATTCCACAAAAATTTCCAAAAATATTTCAAATATTTTAAACCCAAAAATATTTTCTCTGAATTTTTCTGTTCATTTTTGGTATAATTGAAAAAAAGGTTGGTGTGCATATTTCTTGTGTTTGTGCATATTGTTCGTTATTTGAAAATATTTTTTTTTGCAAAATCGAAATCACCAAAAATTTAAAAATTAGAAAATATAAAAAAATAAAAATAAAAAAATAAAAAATAAAAAATAAAAAATCACAAACACCAAGGATAGTTGTCCTTTGAGATTCATGTTTTCTCTTAATTGATTTTTGATTAATTGAATAACCCTCTGGATTTGTAGCCTCCCTGAGTTCAACCATATCCGCTATACATGTTAATAAGTAGAAAAAATAAAAAAAATATTTTTTTGTTTTACACGGGATTTTTGGGGATAGAAACGACTTTCATATTTATCATCAATTTCCAATCCTCGAGAAAATCGTGCTTAACAAAATAGCGCCGTTGTCGGGGAGGCACGGTGAGGGTAGTTAGGTTTCTCTTTTGACCTGCTATTCTTGGTTGTAAATATCTATTTATAATTTGCCAAGATTTCGCTGACAACAAAATGGCGCCGTTGCCGGGGAGGCACGACGAGTTAGTTAGGTTTCTCTTTTGACCTGCTATTCTTGGTTGTACATATCTGTTTATATTTTTGCCACATTCACTTCATTGTTCATATCACTGCATTTGTTCCATTTTTTTCATATTTGATAATTGTATTTCTTACACATTCTCTTTTCTTTTTCTTGCGAGGGTCCGCGGAGCGAAGGAGGCGATCCTAAAAGAGCCGAAGCACCCAAGCGATGTGGAGGCGGCTTGATTCTTCACCAAGCCGCATGATAACATGAGAAGAGGAGAAGAAGAGTTAAAAATTTAAAAAGAGCGAGAGAGAGAGATTTTCTTTTCTAGCGTTTGAACTCTTGTAAATGGACATTCATCTGTTGCGGGGTCTGTTTCGCCAAGTACCAGTGCACTTGGGGGACCTCATCGGTTTTGTTTTTATCGTCTTTATTTTTCTTTGTTTCCCGCGGATTTCGTGAGCTACCTCTTAATTGCTTTAATTAATTTGCTTGAGCCGGGTAATTAATTAGGTCCAAACACCCTAAACAATAATTTTTATGCCTATAGAGTAGAGCGTAATTTGGACTTAGTCAAATTAACTTATTCTTGCCCATTAATAGAAGCTATCATCTAGGACGGTTCACTTGCATCATATAGGATAGTTTATTTAAATTCTGCGCGGATCACTTGCATGTAGAGTGCTGGCGACAAGGTACGCATCTCTAACCCTGCATGCATCATTGTTTTTAGTCGCGCATTGGCATTTCCGATCTCCTTCCTTGTTTTCACTCAAATAAGTTAAAAAGGAAATTGGACACTCGGTAGGCGATTCTTTGAAAATATTTTAACCAAGTGACAATTGCCTAAAATACGGGACTGCTAAAGAAAACTCGATCCTAAAAAATACAAGGAAAAACATTGTTTTGGGGAGAGTAGCCCCCTCATTGTTTGGTTTGCTTGAGCGAGAGAGCGATCCGCACACTAGGATAGAGCCACACCCGAACTCTTTTCAGACTATTATCTTGGGTTAGTCATTCTCCAGTGAGGATCTCTCCGGTAACCGGTAAAGCGGCCCGTGACGTCCTTAAAAGATTGAATTGATCGGGTAGCCGGTAAACGGTCCGCAATTCATACTGACTGGGAAAGATCTAACTTTGGGATCGGGCCAGTCTCCTTAGAGCATTGGTTTCCTAACAGCTCGCTTTAACCGCTCTGATAGATTGTACTGTCACCAAACTCTAAAATTGACAAGATAATTGACCGAACCTTCACGGTCTTCACATTGAGTTGAGTTGCTAAACTGGGGGTTTGTATTGTGTTTGCTTGCTAGCGATAAAGGTCCTTCTGCTCTATTTGCGCCTTCACTCACTTTAACGCGCATTGACCTTCGTGTTCTCGCATCCTACCTATTGATTTCGAAGATGTCGGACCGGAGTATTTCTCGTTCAGACTCTGCGAACTCATGCTACACTACGAGCCGTTCACCTTCTATTCATGGAGACTCACTTCCCGAATATTCCTCTTTCTCCACTTTGCCCTTCACAACATCCATCAATCCACTGTTTGAGATTATCTTTAATCTCAAATTAATATCTGAGACTCCATCAGTTATGAGTACTAATCGAGTATCATGCACATTTTCAGAGTCAGACACCGAACACTTGATGTCACAAAAGGGAAAGGGAACCATGTCGGAGGAGAGCGAGATCAATAACACCATGCTAGCCTCCATCCAGACAATTCAAGCCCAGATAGCAGAGCAGTCTAACTTTCATAATGCATTGAGAGACATGATTCTCGAGCTGAGACAAGAAAGAGAAGATAGGAGAGAGGGGGATAACAGAAACCCTGGAGGTGGGAATGAGGAGAAGAACCTCATATAGAACCTGGGGCTAAGCCTACACTAAAAGATGCTTATAATCCAGGGACAGGACAGACAAATTCTTGGATACAAATTCCTATGGTTCATGGGCATTTTGAGCTTAAGACTACTATTTTACCTCTTCTCCCAATATTCCATGGAAATATTAATGAAGAATCGTATATACACCTCCAGCAGTTCGATCGCATTTGTGGAACAATACACTACCCAAATGTCCCATTAGAGTAGTACAGATGACCGCCTTTCCATTCAGTCTGATGGGCAAAGCTTTGTATTGGCTAAATCACTTGGGGAAGATTTTCACTACTTGGGAATAGTTGAGGTCTACATTTCCGAACAAGTATTATCCACTTGGACGACTCAACCCAATGCGATCCTTGATTGCTAATTTCTCCCAGGTGCCCCAAGAGCCTATTCGCGAGGCATGGGAACGATTAAAAGATCTGACGGAGAAATGCCCCCATCATGATATTCAAAAGACCAGCCTTGTACAAAATTTCTTTGGGATTTAAGCATTGAGAATCAGAATATGGTAGATACCGCTTGTGGGGGGAAGTCACTTCAATAAGGGATGAGGACATCCTTTACTAAAATTTTGAGGAGATGGCGGAAAGTTCAGCAGCTCTTTCTTCTTCACGTGCTTTTCAGAAGCACCCCGTCACCGCCCCTGCAGTACCCCACAAGGATGTCAATATGACGACAAAAAAAGAAGTGGATAAGGTGGATAGCACTGAACTGGCCATCATTGGAAACCACCTATCCAAAGTGCACATTATTGAAAAGCGGTCCCAGGAACTTGATAAGCTTCATGTGATCGAGCAGAGGACAAACAACCTGGATAAGCTGGATGAGATAACAAAGCATCTGGAACTTCTTGTCAATTCGATCAACGCAGTCCACAGTACGAGTGCAACAACCAATACCTCTACTAGGGAGCAGACTTCTTCCACCAAGCAGAGTAGCAGAGGACCATCTACAGTTCTGCATGTCTACTACGTGCAGACACCTGATCAGGTTCAACAACATTCACATCAGATAGTTCTGTATCAACAGGAAGTAGCCTACATTCCTGAGCAGCAGTCTCCACCTCCACCTGGTATTCAGGAGGTGAACGGTGTCTGGTTCGACCGTGAGCGAAACCAACCCCGTCCATCAGGGCAAGGCCAGTTGGATTCACAACAGGGCTAGAGACCTGCCCACCAGTTTCAGGGCGGCAAACATCAGCAGTACCAGTACCAGCACCAGCAGTTCCAGCCTCAATATCAATCTCCAACTCAGTTCCAAAATTGGAGACAAGGACAACCTTAGCAGCAGTCTATGTATTTCCCTCATCCTAACCAACATCAGACTACATATTATGGACAGTATTCTCCCCCTCCTCCTCCTCCTTATTATCAGAATCCGTATGGGTACCAACAACCTCCGTACTATCAGCCTCAACGACATCCAGTCAATGAGCAACCTGAGGCCCTTTCAGTCAATCCAGCACTGGACCAACTTACACTGCTTATGAAGAACATGAATGAACTGACTCAGCGGATCAACGACCTGACCACCACCAAGACATTGATTCCAGCACAGGTTGAAGCCAACCCCAACAACTTCAGACGCAAGGATCAGGCATCCAATGGCCCACCCATCCCCGAGACAGGTATGTCCCTTGATTTCACATGTTTATCTGACGCCATTCATCTCAGGAGTGGTAGGAGATTGCAACCACCTATGCAGCAGTTGGGGTTGGGAGATCGATCCACTGAGAGAGCATCATCTTCTACATCATCTCCTTCACTAGCAGTCGAGAGGCCCAGTACAACAGCACCCACATCTGGAGTTTCACCGCCTTCACCACCACCTTCACTAGGCAGATGCAGATCACCATCAACAAGGGAGAATATACCAGTCACAGATTCTTCCTCTTCACCAGCAGCAGCATCCCGTTCTGTTTTAGATTATGTTTTTCCTTCATCTAGATTGGACAACACTGTACATACTGATTATGATTGTACTCTTGTACATGATGATTCGACTTTGAATAAAGGAAATGAATGTTTGCATGTTTATTTTGATTCTGTGCCATTTCCTTCTGCTCTCAAAGCTAAAAAAATCAAAAATTAAAAACAGCACTATCCGATCCTGGAGTGGTTGAGATCTTACAGAACATCTTTTTAAAGATGTCACTCCTTAAGGCCATGGAATACATGCCTACGGTGAAAAAGGGAATGAAAGAGGCATGTACCCAAAAGCGTCAACCAAGGAAGAACATACGAAAGGAAACAGAGAAATACATTTTGACCATGGCCACAGTTCATGCCTCAGTAACCTTCCGCCTAAAAAGAAAGACAAGGGAACACCTCACATTCGTTGCCATATCTTTGATCAAGAATTTGATCGTACCCTTCTCGATACCGATTCCTCCATTAATCTCATGCCTTCCTCTTTATTAACTGAATTCCAGTTAGGGCCTCTTAGAACAACCGGAATGATCATTCAGTTTGCTGATAGATCGATTAAGAGGCCAAGAGGCATTTTAGAGGACGTTATTGTAACGATACATGGAATGAAATTCCTTGTTGATTTTGTTGGCATGGATATAGACACACCTGCACTGTTACTCCATACCCCGATCATACTAGGTCGACCGTTCCTCCGAACGACCAAAGCAACAGTTGATTATGGTACTGGAGAGATCATCTTTCACTCTCGTAGTGACAAGGTGAAAATTGAGACGATCTCTGATCCTAGACCATCACCGCTACCAGCAATAGATGATACAGATAAAGTTATACCAGAGTCAGATGACTGTGATTTTCTTGCTGAATTCAGAGAGACAGATCTTTTTACGGGTTTTATAGATACCCAGGTGTTCCTTTCCCAAAAGGACTCTTTGGAAAGCACAATCGACATGAGTTCCCTTGATGGTCCAATTGAGACAGTTGCCGACAAGCAGTTTGAGCAGAGCTTTGAGATCCAGATATCTGAGCCATTTGTTGAATTTCCTGATTTATGCACAGATGAGAGACATCTTTCTGAGATTATTGCTGAGATATCTGAGCCGTTCATTGATAAGAATATAAAACATCCTGATGAGCCATTCCTTTCTGAGCAGAGATCATTCATTACAGATCTATCAGATATTCTATTTGTTGAGTGTCAATAGCTAAGGTGGATACTCTACAGAGCACAGATCACATACCGTCTACCAGTACAGTAGCAGAGGTTATCGCAGAGCCGATTCAGACCCCACCTGAGCTCAAGGTTTTACCATCAACGTTGAAATATGCCTTCCTTGCGGCCCCTCTCCAAATGTTTCCGGTCATCCTCATCTCACAGTTGACCCGCTGAACAAGAATCTCGCGTGCTAGAGGTTCTTGAGAGAAACCACAAGGCCATAGGATGGAATATCTCAGATCTCCGTGGGATCAATCCAACATTGTGCTCGCATCATATATACCTAGAGGATGACTGTAAACCCTCCCGTGAATGTCAGCGCCGTCTAAATCCTAACCTAAGGGAGGTTGTCATGAAGGAGATCAAGAAATGGTGTGATGCTGGTGACGAGCCACGGACTTACCCTTTTGATGTCGTTGGATTGACGTGTGCATTGCAGTCAGATAGATCCGCGTCGATCAATAATAACCGCACAAATCGATGAATCGTCGAATAAATTAACGCGCGGTTTTATGTTTGTTTAGCCTGGGTAAGCCCCAGGGTCGATTAAAGGAGGCAATGGAACAACTCGGGATCATATTAGATGAATTAAATTGCGATTTTCCAAGTGGGATTCTTTTTGTAATTTTTCTATGAAATAAAATGCCAAATGCAATGATGCGATTGAACTAGGTTATTAGGAAAATAAGCGACTTAGCCTAAAATTAATTTGAATGTGAAATTAGACCAAATTGACCAAATGATATTTTTCCTACAAACCTAATCCAATGATTAATGCAAAATGGATTTTTTTAGAATTTTTGGGTTTAAAATGCACACATGAAAAATACAAACTTTTTTGGGGTTTTTATGCAATTCTTCATGCAAATGATATGCAAAAACTATGAAAAAATTACAGAAAGCTAAACATGATGAAATGAAGCTACACTAATTTTTTTATAATTTTCTGACACTTTTTGATTTTTTATGAATATTTTACTGAAAACAGAGTGACTGCGGGTATTTAATTCCTAATAAATCCACAAAATTAAATTATCCAAAATTGATTTATCTCAAATAGGTATTTCAATAAAGAATCCAGGAGAGTTGAAATTTCTCAAAAATATTATTCGTAAATTTAATTAAAAATCAATTACAGAAATCACCCTACAATTTCATTTATGCACAAGACAACTCCTAATTGGACGAAAATTGGATTATAATTAAAGCATACTAAAAGGCATCATTTACAATTTTTTTCACAATTTTTGGAGCAAGAAATAAATACGTGCGAATTTCAGAGCATAATTGGGTAAAATATCACTGATTTTCAATCTCTGATTTTTAATAAAATGTCAGATGCTCACAAAAATGTAATTAAATTTCCAGGAGATAAAGACCGAGTTTCTCTACAACATGCTATTTTTTTGATTAAAAATTGATGCAAAACTAATGTCCAAATTGACGACTCAAAGTCAGGGGTATCTTTGCAAAACTATAATGAAAGAAAAACTAACTAAAATGCTAACGGGGACTCTTTTGCAATAAACAAAACTTAGAATGAAGATTATAATTTTTACAATATAATAAAAAAAACGAAATTGGACCTTCTCTTTTCTTACTTCCCACGTAGGCACACAAGGAGCGGCTAGGGCTTGAGGAGGGGCGGCGGGGTCGGTGCGTGGGGACGCGGCTGGAAGGCGTACGGGCAGCGACGACGAGCGCCTCACGTGGATGGCGGAGTCGGCGCGAGGGCGGCGCCAGCGGAGAGGAGCTGTGGGCGAGCTGCACAGCCAAGGCGTGCGAAGGTGGCTGGCGACGGAGATGGCCGACGCAAGGGGAGGCTGAGCGCGGCGGCAGCGCGGGGTTCCGCGGGTGGCACGCGTCGTGCGTGGGGTGGACGATGCGTTGGTGGCGCGAGGAGCGGATCGGCGGCGCGCCAAGGCGGTGTGGAGGGAGCACGGAGGCGCGCTGGAGCGCACGGCGAGGGGCCGTGCACGGCTGGCGCGCGTCGACGCGGAGCTGGAAGGGACAACCGTGCGGGGCGGTTCTGGGCGAGGGGGCACTGGACGCGCGACTGGGCCAAGCGCGGCGCGGGGGTGCGCGCTGCTTGGTGGTGCACCGACGGGCGGAAGGCGGAGGTGGCCGGTGGCAGGCGGCGGACACGCAGAGGAGGAACGAGGTGGGGCGGTGCGGCTGACGAGGGGCGACCTCCCGGGGCTGGTGCGCGGTCCGGGCGGTGGCCGGCGCGGAGGCGACGTCGATGGAGGAGGTGGCGGCTGTCGATGGAGGCGTGCTGGACGTGCAACCTGTGCTGTGATTTTTTTTATTTTTTTTATTTTTTTTGTATTTTGATTTTTTATTTTTTCTTCTCAAATAGTGAATGAATGTGGAGAGGTAGATGAATATGATGTGATGATGAGTGGTGTATAAATGCAATGAAGATATTTGTACATAAAAAGAAAATGAATGAGGTGGTGTTGGTAATGATAATTTTGATGAAAAAAATGTGATGATGGTGTATGATGATAGTGGTAAATGAAATGATGGTTGTGATGGTTTGAATTTTTTTATGATGTGGAATGAAAACAATGAGAATATTAGATAAAAAATTGACAAAGAAAAGTTGAGGGATACTTACCTGTGTGGTTCGTCGGATTGTGGAGCCGCGTCGTGCGGCTTCCGGTTGTGGCCTCAAGGAGATGGTGGATGCTACGAAGCTTTGGCATCCGATGTGGAAGTCTGCTGCAACATGAATACAAAAATCCACGTATCTCGCCGAAGGAAATAGCCATCGTTGCTCTACCTGAACATGTCGCAACTGTCACCTACAACACATGGGGGCTGATGGCTCTCGTCTCTCAATTGGCAGATATGGATGAATGGAGGAGTGGAGGGGATTATAAAGAGGAGGAGGTGGAGGTTGGAGAAGAGATGGAGAAGGTGGAGGAGATGGGGTGAAGTTGGAGGTGTCGAAGGGTGGCTTCTCCCTTAAGTCAAGGGAGAGTGGGAGAGGAATGGGTATCAGCCATTGATGGAGAACCCCCTCATCCAATGGTCCAGAATAAAGGAGAGAAATGATATAAGTGGGTGAATGAGGAAGCGACACGTGGCGGCTTCAGGAGTTGCCACGTGTCGCTCCGAGAAAAATCCGCAACTAAATGCAAAGAAAAATCAAAAAGAAATAATAGAAGATGTTAGATCAAAAAGTGGTCAATACGAATGTTGCTTGTCTCGACGAGATCTACAACTTTTGTGAAGGGTCAAAAATCAAACGAGATCATCTGTACAAAAATGTATTTTTGAGTGGTACCTTATAGATATAAAATACTGCATTTTATCTTTTCTATTTTTTTGTCATTTTTAATAGAGAGAAGAATCAAAATAAAAATAGAGAAAATATAAAAAGAATATTTACAACTTAATCTATTTTTTTAGATTTTTAATAATTAAGAAAATAAAAGGTTTAAAATGCAAGGGCATTTTGGTCAATATGTACAATATACAAAAGGGGCCCGAAACCCAAGTTTTGCATACGAGCTCCGATTTTAATGAAATTCATCTTGTTTCGAAGGTCTCTGAATGTATATTACTTTAAAAGTGAGTAGACCTAATTCAGAGGTTGTATGAGAGAGATATGTGCATTTTAAGGCTCCTAGTTTCAAACTTGGTTTGGGGTTTTATTGGTCAATTTTACAAGTTAGTATTTTTTTGATATTTTTCTTTAATTAGTGTTAGTAATATATATACACTATAGAGTTGGTTTTATTGGATTTGGAGTTAGTGTAAAATATATACAAATAGGTGAAATTTGGTGAATATACAGGTGATTTTTACGAGTGAAATGGGCTTCTTATTTTATGCAATATGAATGCTAAAATGCAGATCTTATCAATGCATGCATGAATGCTAATTATACAATATAAGTGAAAATATGCAGCTAATTACTCAGGAACAAAGCTCTATTTTCAACTTTTAGAGTCATGAATCACAGATTCATCAGCTGGCTTTATATATATCCCATTTCGGATTCCAAATGGGTCAGCCCTTTACATGTGGTCCCAAAGAAATCCGAGATTACGATCGTAAAGAATGATCGTGGTAAGGAGATTCTGACCTGGGTACCTACTTCATGGCATGTCTGTGTAGATTACCGACACCTGAACTCAGCTACGAAGAAGGATCACTTTCCAATGCCCTTTATTGATCAAATTATTGAAAGGTTGGCAGGGAAAGAGTTCTTTTGCTTCTTGGATGGGTACTCGAGATACAACCAAGTTACTATCGCTCCTGAGGATCAGGAGAAAACTACTTTCACTTACCATTTGGCACCTACGCCTTTAAAGGGATGCCCTTTGGATTGTGTAACACCCCACCTACATTTCAAAGGTGTATGTTGGTCGTTTTTGCCGACATGGTGGGTAATTTTCTTGAAGTCTTCATGGACGATTTTTCGGTCTACGGGGATAGTTTTGACACATGTCTTGCTCATTTAGATCGAGTTCTTCAACGTTGTTGTGAGGTGAACCTAGTGCTCTCGTGGGAGAAGAGTCACTTTATGGTGACTAATGGGATTGTATTGGACCATGTCATCTCCAAACATGGTATGGAGGTTGACCCGGCTAAGATTGATGTGATTTCCAAGTTAGAGCCACCGCAGAATTTGAAGCAGTTGAGGTCATTTTTGGGACACGTAGGGTTCTATAGGCGATTCATAAAGGACTTCAGCAAAATCGCCAGACCTTTGACTGAGCTTCTGTGTAAGGAGACTGATTTTGTTGTCGATGAGAAAGTTCTCTCTGCATTCAATCAGATGAAAGAAATGGTTACTAGTGCTCCTGACTTACAGCAACATGTTTGGTCTCTTCCTTTTGAGATCATACGAATGCATCAGATTTCACAGTTGGAGCGGTTTTAGGACAGAGAAGGGATGTGATACCATTTTCTATACACTATGCTAGCAAGACTCTAGATGAAGCACATCAGAATTATATAGTTACAGAGAAGGAGATGTTAGCAGTTGTGTTTGGGCTAGAGAAGTTCAGATCTTACCTCATCGCCTCACACGTTATTGTGTACACGGATTACACTACCATATGATACTTACAGGCAAAGAAGGATGCCAAACCATGCCTTATCAGATGGATCCTTCTTCTCTAGGAATTTGATTTAGAGATTTGAGATAAACCCGAAGTGAAAAATATTGTGGCAGATCACCTTTCTCGTATCACAGACACAGAGACCTATGAGCAGAACATGATTCATATTTCCGAAGCCTTTCTAGATGAGGCCATTTTCTCTGTGGACTCACTCCCATGGTATGTTGATATTGTGAACTATCTTGTCTCCAAGAAAGTTCCACAAGATTGGCCGAAGTACAAGGTAGACAGATTTCTGTCAGAGATTCATTATTACCAGTGGGAGGATCCGTACCTATTTCGCGAGGGTGCGGATTGTATCTGGAGAAGGTGCACTCCTCAGGGGAACACACCAGTGTACTTGAGCACTGTCACAAACTAGAATCTGGTGGGCATCATTCGGGGAAACACACGACAACAAAGTTTTTACAGAGTGGCCTATGGTGGCCCGCATTGTTTAAGGATGCTACAGAGCATGTTCGAGGTTGTACTGATTGTCAGAAATTGGGAGGAACTGTTGGTTCCAAAGATACCATGCCCCTAAGATATATACAGATTTCTGATGTTTTTGATGCTTGGGGCATATACTTCATGGGCCCATTTCCTGTCAGTCAGGGATTTCAGTACATCTTGCTCACCGTGGATTATGTTAGTCGATGGGTGGAGCCTATCCCCACCCGATCCACAGATAGTCGTACAGTGTGTTTCTTTATCAAGGATCATATTATTGCGCGGTTCGGTATTACCAAAATACTGATTTCATATAGGGGAAGCCATTTCATTAATAGAGAAGTAAAGAAGTTTGTGAAGGATTACATCATTGAGCACAAAGTTGCGTCTCCTTACCACCCTCAGACTAATGACTTGGCCGAAATTTCAAATAGGGAGATCAAGATGATATTGCAAAAAACCTGTACGACCAGATAGGAAGAACCTGTCCCAGATGCTTGATTCAGTTCTATGGGCTTATCGGACGGCGTACAAGTCTCCTTTGGGTATGTTTCCCTACATATTGGTATATGGAAAGCCTTTCCACCTGCCAGTGGAATTAATTCACAAAATTTTATGGGCACTCCGTGTATGCAATTTAGATTATGAGAAGGCAGGAAAGAACAAGAAGTTGGATTTGAACAAATTACTGGAATTCCGAGACTTTGCAGATGATAACTCACTTATGTATAAGGAGAAAGTCAAGCGTTGGAATGATAAACACATTGGAAGAAAGACTTTCTCCCCTGATCAGAAAGTTTGGTTATTTGATGCTAAGTTGAAGTTGTTTCCAGGAAAATTGAAAAGCAGGTGGTCAGGACCGTTCATTGTGAGAGTTGTGCGTGACAATGGGAGTATTGTCATATCCGGGTTGTCATTTGACGCATAGCCATTTGTTGTGAACGGACAGTTGATGAAGCTATATCTAGATCATGATACATTCCTGTCCGTCGTTGATTCAATATCTGTGGTATCAGATGATGATCTTTTGATTCCATCTTCTACGTCTGATACATGATCATCCACTCCTCTTGTATATCCTTTCGTTTCACTCTTTCTTCTCCCGTTTTATCATTCACCTCTTTTCCGTATGTGTATATATGCTATACTTAGGATGTGCTTTATCCTATGTATAGGGGGGTGAATGATTTGTGTTGTTCATATTCATCCTGTTCATCACTCTTGTTGTTTCCTATACTTAGGGATACTCTACCCTAAGTATAGGGGGGTGATGTTGTTCATATCGTGTCTTTTTATTTTTGAGTCTGTAGATTCTCTTCATCGGTTTTTGTACACTCTATTATACTAAGGATCACTTGATCCTAAGTATAGGGGGGATCACCAACTTCTCTTCTTTTTATCTTTTCTTTGTCGTTGTAGCATAGGAGTCTTTTCACTTTTCTATACATAGCACGATTTATGTCTTCTTTTTTCGCTCTCTCATTACTATGAGGACATAGTTCGAGCTATGTATAGGGGGTGTCGTATATATTGTATATATACTTTAGACATAACTCCTACTTTTAAATACGTTTATTTGGGAGGTTATATTTACAATTTTGTAAAATCCACGTGTGTAAAAAAAACAAAAAAAAGAAAAAAAATAAAAAAGGTGAGAAGAACACACAAAAAAACAAAAAATCAAAAAAAAAACAAAACACACAAAAAAAACAGAAAAAAATAATACAAAATAAATAAAATCTAAAAACAGAAAAAAACTTGTATATACTTGTACATTTTTTACTAACCCTTTTTCCTTAAAAAAAACTACAAAACCAAAAATCTATAAAAACTTGCATAATTCAAAAGAGAGAGAGAGAGGAAAAAATCTCTCTTTGCATTGTTCATATTTTCTTACATTTGCATGTGCATTTTTCAGGATAGTATTGACATTTAAACTATGTCTGGAATAAAATTGCAGAATAGAGCTTAGTTGGACCTTAATTCGCCTAATTCTCAGAGGAACTTCACCAAGAAATAGGATTTTAGAAGCTTCAGGTCTTTGACTTAATTCTTTGAGTTCTACATGACAATGCGCATCGTTTGACTCTTAGTGTCTAACCTGGTCTCTTCATTCTGGGTATAACTCTAGAATAGGGAATTAATTGATACTCTCGCACTATGCACTTAGCTCAACTCAGACGGGATGTTGGAAGACTGTGTGAGTTTCTTTTCTGGTAGCGTGGAAATCTAAAGACCGGAGTACGGGTTGAAATAAAGCTTCGGAAAAGGGATGGACGACTGGACACAATTTTTTCTAAGACCTCAAAACATGTACGGAAACAAAAAGATTCTATTATCCGTAGGGACACAACAAGATCCAAGCAGAACCACCAAAAATCCAAATACAAAGAAGCCACTACCAAATAAATATCTGATCAAAAAGGTCCGAGCTTCAAGAAACCCTGCAGATCTTGGTGGAGACTCGGCTACACTGGCTAGCTTCACAAGGAGAGGTGACTACACTGGCCACCCTCCAGTTCTTTTCTCCTTCTTCTAACTTCTCCCCCAATTCGATTGTGAACACAACGCGACAGACCTTAGAAGGAAATACCTGACTCCCCGAGGACGAGTTACTGGAGAGGAGATTTGCATAATAGTCCGGCATTCTGGATGAAAAGAGATAAAACCTTTCACACACATGAGTCAATTGTTCAATGTTCATAGGGTATGCTTTGGGAAGAGGATTGATCTAAGATGACTTCTGAGCTGAAACTGTGACAATGATGTGTAGAACTTGAAGGTTGTCAATTTTAAAATTCTAAGTCTCTCAGAAGTTCTGACACACTAATAATCCAAAGGTCCGACAGAGCTCCAAACTACAATTTTATGAAGATAAGTTTAATACTCAATATTGTCCTACTTTCTTTATTTTCCCTTTCATTTTCTTTTTCTTCACTTATTCTTTCAAATAAGTGTTTGCTAAGGGACTAGCAAAGGTAAAGCATATGGGGATGATGAATCTGCGATTCGTCGTCTTTATTCATTTATTTTAGCTTAAAATCCCTTATAAAACACATGCATATAACACTAACTCCATATTCTTACTAACTTGCATCTGTGTGTAAATATTGTACACTTCTTACTAATTTCAACCTAAAATAAAAAAATAAATAAAGAAAGGAAAAATAAAGAAAAAAAGGAAGATTGTATACATGCTAACCCAAACCCTGAGAGAAGGTCAAGACTTGACCTGATCGACCAGGAATAAAGTAGGGGAGATAGGGTCCTTAAGCAGAAAATCGAAAAAATGTGTGTGTTGTTGTAAATAATTCTCACCTATTTTGTGTATATCTGTATAAATCTGACACTAATTTATTTATGCATTAATTGACCTCAAATCAAATAACTTTCAAAACCAAAGTTGTAAATAAAAATGTGTTCTAATTAATAAAAATAATTGCACAATTAAATCATGTACAGAATAAAAGTAACCACACTTGGAAAAAGCCACTAAGCACCAATTGAAAGACCAATTCCGGCTCCATATGAATTCAACTTGAACCAACCTCACTTCTATTGGATTCTAAATTAAATTATCTTTAAAATGGCTGTGATTTCATAATTTTTGGAGTTACGAGTAAAAAGTTGGTTTCTGGGATGGTTTGTGCAATTTTCCTATGTATTTTATAAATGTTGTATTTGTATATATTTGTAAATTATTCTTACTAATTATTTAAAACAAAAAAAACAAAAATTAAAAAAAAACTAATTTGCTTATTTACCCATATATATAATGTCATATATGTATATAGTATATGTATATAGTTGCTATTTTTAATTAACCACCATGAAAAAAATAAAAAATAACAATTTTTTATTTCAAATATATAAAGTGACAAAAATTTTAAAAAATAGATAATTTTGTAAATTGTTTTATCTCTTTTACTTTATCTCATTACAAATTTAATCTCTCTTATCTCTTCCACCAAAAAAATTCAAAAATTCAAATTTCATCTCTATCTTTTCTATTTATATGGCTCCTTCTCCCTCATTCCAACTTGATCAATCTTTAGAGAGCGGAGCCCGATCTCCGAGAGAAAATTTCGTCGAGAAAAGTGCCTAGCCTCCGAACCGTCCGGTGACAGCGAGTCGGCCATCGTTGAGGCGATCACGGTCCATTTCCGCTCCTAAGGTTAGATCAATCATTTTTCTCATTATTTTTTTTATCTTAGGTTAATCGTAGTTTATTTCATCGCAATTTAATTCTATCGTCATTTTATTTCTTGAGATCTTTAAAAAAATCATCACGATTTGATCCACTTCGACTCGATTTCTCATCTCACGTTCTTGATCTCTCCACATTCAATTTCTATCTTCCACGATCTATCAACTCCGACCACGTACGATGGTCGGAGAATCGGATTCATTCCTTTCATTTTCGCCGGATCCTCGTTCATTTTTCTATTTGTAAATAATAATAATAATATATTTGTATTCTTCTTCTTTAACATTTGTTTTGCAGGACCACATAAAAAGAAAACAACAAAAAATAAAATAAAAATAAAAAATAAAAAAGTTTTTTTCTATTTCTGTTTACATTTTATTACAAAAAACAAAAAATCTTCTTATTATAACTGTTGTTTACAGAAAATAAAGATAAAAAACAAAAAAAACATCAGCAAGCGAGAGGGTCGCCACCCCCCGCCGCCGGCCCTACATCGCGCCACCAGCCTGCGCCTCCACGCTAGCTCCGCCGCGCGAGAATTCCCAGCCCAACCACCGTCAGCCGACGCCTATCCATCCTCGCGCGACCCCTTTTTCCTCGCGACGCCACCGCAATGGCTCGCTCCAGGTGCGGCCCCTCCGCCATCCAACAACCCTCCAGGCCGTCCCTCCGTGCTCCGCCATCCTCCAGCGCAACCCCTCGCCGTCGCGTTCGTCGCCCTCGCCCATCGTCGCAGCACCGTCGGTCCCCGTTCTGCTCTGCCTCCTAGCCCAGCGCCCCTCCTCGCAGCAGATCCATCGACTCCGCGAAGGCCGCGCCTTCGCCACCTCGGCGTACGTTGTCCGCCCCGCCACCCGTGGCAGCGCACACTTGAGCGACGACCCTCTCATCCGTCAAAGAGGAGAACCAACAAGGAAGGAACCCTAGGGTTCATTATAATAAATTGGAAAAATATCGAAGACACGCCTGAAGGTTTTCAAAACTACAAACACGCCCCTACCAGAACAGAGCACGTGCTTTGCACGTCTTTATTGGGTAACTTGCACTTCCAGCCTCACATTTATTTATGTTATATATTCCATGCAAAAACAAAACTATTGACATTTTGGTCCCAGTGATTCCTGACCTTTATTTTGCTAGATTCCTTTTTGAAATAAATATTTTTCTTGGTCAATAAATTCTTGAAAAATCATGCTATACTCCTGATGTGCATATCTATCTGTCATAAAATTTTCATTGCATTTTGATTTCATTTATTATTATTAAAAAATCAAAAACATGTCATTTTCCCTGTTTGAAATTCAAAACTTCATAAAAATTCGAAAATAACTCCGAATCGAAATACCAAGCTATATAATGCATGCAAAAGAGAAGTAAGAAGGAAGAATAATCTTATTTTTTCATTCATATTCAATGTCCACAAAAATTTTATGCGTTACCATATGTACATACATATCATGTCTCTCAAAAAATTGGTACAATAAGACAAAAGAACATGCACCAACTATACCACAAAAAGAGCCGAAACAACCACGAGTCGTCTACTATTGTGGTTGCTTTTTCTGCGAAGCTATCGATTTCATGTAAATAGGTTTATAAACAAGGCACCAAGTACAGATATAAAAAATCAATTAAAATGATAAAAGTGTGCACAAAAAACGATGTCTGTAAAGAAAACAACTACAAAAGATAAAAGTGACTACTAATAAGAAAATCAACGGGAATGAACCGTCTACAATGTAGCTCTCTCATTTAGGTTATCACATTTTAATTATATAAGAACTACTATTGTTATTATATCCATCCTAATTAAGTTCCATACATTAGAAATGATATAAGATGTTTGATTTTGAACCATGATCAACCAAGATTCTGTTACTCGTCAATAAGCGTCCACGGTGGTAGGGCACAGAGTAGAGCACAATATTTGATTACGAAATCTGATTTAACACTTACTATTGTAATCAATAAGACCTACAACTACCTTTCATTTTTTCTCCAACCATGTGTCAAACAGATAAAATGCATCATTTACTAACCCCATCCCGGAACTCTCTTCATAAAACCACTATGAGAAACCAACTCGAGTGATCATCTTTAACTGACCTCCCGTAATCTTATGATCAAAAGCGAAGATAAGACTACCAACCACATATCCTCGAATATCATCACACAACCACTGGAGCCACATCGAGGCATAGTCAGACTATGTGTATCCCAGCCAACGCAGATGCTAGGGTCACGAACATCTAGTCATCTACCCGAGAACCCAAGGGTACATGTCCATTACTTAGGGTCGCTATCTCCAACTTCCCATGGCAACACGGGAACTCCATCCATGGGCGAAACCTCAACATGGGAAAGGACATCTGTGGAGACACACAAAGCACGCGGGGACTACATCCGTGATAAAACAGGTATCACAATCATATCAGTGGCATCTCATTTTCATCACCACCTCATAGATTTAAGAGTAATGTAGACCACCTAGGTTAATTGATCCATCAAAGAAATTAAATTTCCATATGCCTAAAAGATAAATATATCGCCTCAAACTGATATTGTACACAAACAAGATATATCTAGCATACATCAAAGGACCTTAAATTTCGTAGATAAATCGGTGATTAATACCATTAGCTTAAAAATATATGCCAGGAGTTTTGGACACTTAAAATATTTTTAAGTTGCAAATTTCTCTAGGCTGTGAACAATTTCACCTTTTCTCACTGTTTGATTTTTAGAAAAAAAATAAAAAAACATCTGAAAATTCCACAGAAATTTCCAAAAATATTTCAAATATTTTAAAACCCAAAAATATTTTCTCTGAATTTTTCTGATCATTTTTGGTATAATTGAAAAAAAGGTTGGTGTGCATATTTCTTGTGTTTGTGTTTATTGTTTGTTATTTGAAAATATTTTTTTGCAAAATCAAAATCACTAAAAATTCAGAAAATACAAAAAATTAGAAATAAAAAATAAAAAAATAAAAAAAATAAAAAAAATAAAAAAATAAAAAAAATAAAAAATCACAAAAACCAAGGATAGTTGTCCTTTGAGATTCATGTTTTCTCTTAATTGATTTTTGATTAATTGAATAACCCTCGAGATTTGTAGCCTCCCTGAGTTCGACCATGTCCACTATACAGGTTAATAAGTAGCAAAAATAAAAAAAAATTGTTTGTTTATCGTGGGATTTTTGGGGATAGCAACGACATACATATCATGAATTTATCTGATCCACCAAATCTCGTGTCAACATGTAGATCGACCAGTTCCCACGTGCCATTTGAAGTGATCGAATCCATTTTCAGATTTAATGGCATCCTTCTAATGCTTGCTTCAGTAGAATCTATGGCATCCTTGTGCGTGGGAGAATCTCCCTCGATTTGGTAGGAAACAAAGTCGCTACCTAAATCTATGGAAATCCTAGACCTCTTACTTCGTCTAGGTTCAACATCCTCCAAGAGTTCATTGGGTTCAGAATAGGTAGTCATATTTGACATCTTTTTAATTTGTTGTGGAATAGAGCCAGATGTGGAGGCTGTATCACTAGTCGGATTTTCAGGAATTCATCTTTTCATTAGAAAGATATCCTTGAGAAAGGTAGCATCACGAAGTTCAACAATAATATTAGTATCTATGCATGTGATCTTAGACCGGATTATTAAGAATCAATAGGCATAACTATTTTCCAGGTACCCTAGAAAGACCGCGTCAACTGCTTTAGGTACAACATTCTCTCTTGTGTTCTAGGACTAAGACTTAGCCAAGCATCCACACACCTTGCGATATTTTAGGCTTGGCTTCCTATTTATCCAAAGTTCAAATGAATTCTTATCGTTATGTCTTAGGGGAACTCTATTCAGAATATGGCAAGCTATAGTCAAAGCTTCCCCCCACATGTAAGATGCTAGCTCGGAACTTTGTAAAAGTGCATTAACCATATCAATTAGGGTCCTATTCTTTCGTTTTGCTATTCCATTATACTATGGTGAATACGATGCAGCGACCTCATGAACTATGCCAAATAATTTATATTATTCATCAAATATGTTAGATGTGTATTCACCACCCCTATCTGTCCTAAAACGTTTAATTATTTTACAGACTTGTGTTTCCGTTTCATTCTTAATGATAAGAAACTTTTCTAAGGCTTCATCCCTAGTTTTAAGTAGATAAACATATTAGTATCTACTGCTATCATCTATGAATGTGATAAAATATATTTTGTTATCTCTAGTCATCACGCCAATAAATTCACAAATATCATAATGTACTAAGTCTAAAGTATCAGTTTCCCTATTCACAGAGTGAGAGGGCTTTCTAGGCAACTTAGCTCGAGCACATATTTCACATCTAGTGAGTTTGTCTGTAGTACGATCAGGAGTCATGTCAAGTTTCATCATTCTTTTCATAGAATTGGCATTCACATGTCCTAGCCTAGAATGCCATAAATCGGTAGATTCAATATTTGAGAAAACATAAGTAGAAGAATCAAAAGCAGAGATATTATTAACCAAACTATCAATGTCACATTTGATTGTAAACAAAAGAAGATCAACCAAATATCCTTTGCCAAAGAAAATACCATGTCTCATAAAAACTACTTTATTACATTTAAAGTATAATTAGAAACCCTCTATAATAATAAATATCCAGAGAAGATATTCCTCTTGATGGTAGGAACATGCATCACCCTACGTAAAGTTCAAACTCGTCCAGTTGAGAATCTCAGCTCGATTCGTCAATACCCAAGCACCTTGGCTGCAAATCTATTCCCCATCATCACTATTCCACCGGCTGAAGCCAGATAAGATACAAAGAAGGTCATGTCAGTACAAATGTGTAATTTACACCAGTATCAACATTCCGCTCATTAGGCTTGTTTACTATATAGAGTTCAGGGTTTACCGAGACATACCCCTCGCTAGACCCACCTCCCTCAGCCAGCACGAGAGCTAGAGGAGCGACATCCGTGGATTTCTATTGAGTCTTCAGAGAAGGGAAATCCTTCTTTCAGTGTCCAACTGCCCACAATGCCAACAATGTTTGCTCTTTGGTTTTTTCTGGATTTTTCCCTTGGCTTTCGGTTTCTTATTTTTTCCTTCAGCATTATTTCCCTTCGAGGTTATGACATTGACCATAGTATTCATGTCAACATGCATCACATGTTTTTGTTTCCTATGCTCCCATTCAATAGCTATTGAGACCATTAAATCATATAGAGAAATTTTCCCTTTCTTGTGCTTTAGGAACATCACAAAATCTTCCCAGGACTTGGGAAATTCCTCAATGATCGACTGACGAATCTCAGATTCATCACTCTAAGTCTCATTCATTAAGCTCAATTCCCTCAAAATCATCAGCATTTCTGCATTTATTCTGCATAATTAGCATCCATGCATGTTTGCATAAGATTGGCATTTTATCCATCATTTTTGCACAAAATAAGAAGCCAAAAATCTAAACCAAATTTGACCTGTAAATAACCTAATTTCCCAGATTTTTAACTCCTTCAAGCTAACTCCAAATGACACAAAACCTCCTCCACTGTATACATATCACTAACAAGAATAAATGAAAAATACAAAAAAATCACTAACCTGGTAAGTGGACCAAAAACCAAACCCTAATTTCAGGATTTTCGGACTAAAAGCCCCATATCTTCCCCATCCAGTGTCCGATTTGGTTGTAATCACTTTTGAAGTAATGTACATTCAATTACCTTCAAAACAGACCAAGTTCAAGTGAACCAGAGCTCATATGTGAAAGTTGGGTTTTGGGCCTCTTTTGTACATTGTGTATTTTAGTTGTTTTTGACCTGATATTTTATGTACATATTTTCTTTTTTAATAAAAATCCAAAAAAAATAGATTTAGATGTCTTTTATTTATCTTTGATTTCTCCTTATTTTTCTGGATTTTTTTATCTGGTTTAAAAATGACAAAAAGATTAGAAAACCCAAAAATCCATGTATTCTATGTACATGGGATACCCCAAAATTCACTTTGTGCATTTGATCGATTTTGGTTTTGATGTCTACATGAAAGTTGTAGATCTCTTCGAGACGAGCATTTTTCGATCCGACGTCATTTACTATTTCTTTATGATTTTACAAAATCTTTTTCTACGAATTTTCTGGTGCTGACACGTGGCCGCCCCTAGGGCCGCCACGTGTCAGCATTTTTTTAGACTTTTTATATTTTCGTTTAAAAAAAATTAAAATTAAAAGGCACCGCACGTGCGTTGCACGTGCCCCGTCCTTTCCCTCTTCATCGTCACGTGGCGTGTTCTTGGCCGTTCGATCTCGACTGATCGAACGACCCTTGACTCGTCGTCCTCCCGCGCCCCGTCCCCTAAACCGCCGCCGCCGCTCCTGCTATCTCCGCAACCACCGCTCTGCCTTCGTCGCAACGGCCCAAACCGCCACCTCCGGGTCTCTCGCCGGTCGTTCGACCTCTCTCCGACCTATAAAAGACCTCGCCACCCCCCGTCCAACCCATCTGCCATGCGTCTCCCTCTGATCGTGACAACCAAGGATCGGCGTGATCTGAGGTGCCCCCCCACCTCGTCGCAGCTCCGCCTCGAGTAGCTGCTCTGCTCCGGTGGGTTCACCGTTGAGCCAACATCACCTCAGGTATCTCCCCGCTCACCCTCTTCACCTCATCTCCATCTCCATCTTTGATTTCTCTCTCTCTCTCTCTCTCTTCCGTTCATCATCCACGTCCGCCTTCACTCCTATTCACCTCGTCTTCTCCGACTACGCCGCCGAGTCTCTCACCTTCAAACGACGCAACAGCAGCTCGACCGCTCTCCTCCGCCTTCGGCGGCGTCTGCCTACGCTTCCGCCGCTCCTCCAGAAGCTTCGAGTCTCCACCACCTCGCATCTCCATCGTTGTCCCCTGGCCATGTGTCGGCCCGACGTCGATCACCCTCGAGCTTCACGCTTCTCCGTCCTCCGTGCCCGTCGAGCCTACGACATCTTCATCAACACCGTCCTCTACGACTTCACCTCCACCGTCGACAACTATCTTCACCGCCTGCATCGTCATCTTCTCCGACATCCACGGTTCGTCACGCAACCTCCAGCAGCTACGCGCCCAGCTCCGGCCAACCGTCCTCATCTCCAGGAGCTTGCCCCCCCTCCGCCGCTTCAACTCCATATCCGCTGGTCCCTAGGGCCAAGACCCTCCTCACGTGATTCACACGTGAGTGAGGGGACATCTTGTAGACCCACCCCTGGAGGAAAACCAAGTCGCACAATCGCCCTTGCCAGAAGTCACGTGCCCCACACGTGACATTCTGGAAGATTTACAGGAACACCACCGACCTCTCTCCATATTACGCATCAGCCCGCCATCCCAAGGGCACGTGCGCAGCACGTGCTCCTTGGAATATTTGTAGAATCTCCCCTATCCAATATTGGTAATTGCAAACAAGCCCCCCTATGCATTCTTTATTCTATTTAATATATTTGCAGTTATACCCCTATTTTTGCTCTCTGTTCTGAACCTCGTCTCTACATTATTTTATTAATTAAAAAATAGAATGATGTTTGTCATATAATTCTCTATATTTTGGCATATTGTGGATATTTTTGTGATTAGTGGTTAATTAATAATCAATTATTCTATGGAAATTTTCATATTTTGCCTATCTTCAATTTTTATTTGATTAACCATTGCTTTAAAAATTCCTGAAAAATCACATTTTGTAGAGTTAATTATGCTTGATATTGTGCCCAAAATGATTTTCATTTGCAAACATAAATTGCTCTGTAAAAATCATTTTGCATATTTTAGTATTTAATATTTAATTGGTATTAAACCCCACATTTTTTAGGTTTAGGATTTTTCTGCGATCCATCACCTAGTAATATATCTTAGATAATTTTATTTCTTGAAAATAAGTAGGTTTAATATTTATTATAATTAAATATTGAAAATCATTCTGTTTGCATTCAAAAATTCCAAAAAAATTAAAGTGCATTCATTTCATCATATTTTGCATTGTGGCCAAGTTTTGTATTTTTCGGACATCATTTGAACGTAATTTACATTTTAGTCCCTAAAATAGGCCAAAATTGCATCTTGCATCCCTTATTTGCATTGAAAATACAGAAAAATACCGCCTTGAAAACCGTGCACGAATCTTGATAGATATAATTCTAGGTTGTTCCTTTGCCTCCTTGTGATCAACCTTGGGACTTGCCCAAGTAAAATAAACATAAAACCACTTGATTGAAATTGAATAATATTTGTGGTTATTTCTTGACCGATTCCGATCGCCGCCTACAACGAACGACAAACCATTAATTTTGGCACGAACAAGATAAAAACATCTTCTTAACAAGCACGTTTATGGATTCGTCAGATGGCGCCGTTGCCGGGGAGGCAAACGGCTTAGTTTTGTGTTTTAAAATTTTCGTTCGGTTTTCCCGTATTCGGGTAGTCTGACCCCCGATTTTTTTGTAAATTCCACTTTATTTCCTGCATTTATTTTTTCAGCATTTATTTTGCTTATTTTATTTTTGATTATTTTCTGAGTCACTCTCTTACACAAATCTCTTTTATTTTTCTTGCGAGGTACCCGACGCACGTGGAGCGGTTTTTCAAGAAACCGACGCATCTTCACCGACATTCGAAGAAGCCGCAATTAATTTAAGATCGAGTCGAGTCGTGAGAGAGCGTAGAGTCTAGGTTTTTAATTTCTGCAATTTTAGTTCTGTAATTAATTGCTCATTTACAGCGGTGTCCGATTGGACTCTCGCATGTGTAAAAAAGACTGGACTCTTCTTGTGGTGTGTCGTGGCCTGTTTCACTTTCCGGTGAGGGTGGGGCCCGACTTGAGTGGCGATTAGGATAGACCTGCACATATGGCTCTCAGAGCATTTTTATTTTGATTGTGCTCGTAGGATCTTAAGCCACACTGCACATTAACTAAGACGCACATAGATCGTTTAACTTAGCCAAATTTAACTCAATTCTTCCCCGCTAATAGAACTTTCTGTTTAGGTGCAGTTTTTCATCGGCTTGCATTCATTTAGAATAATTTGTCAAATTTTGTCTAGCATCCCACATGGAGATTGCGAGGATTAACTGTAAGTCTTCTAACTGAGCATTTATCATAGTTTTCCGCGTGCATCGGCTTTTCCCGAATTTCTCCCTCTTGTTTTATCACATAATTCTAAAGGAAATTGGGACCGGACGGTAGATGTGTATTTGTGCTCATTTTAATTCTTCAGTGATCACCTAATTAAAATTAGGACTGCTAAATAAAGCCGATCTTAAGAACCCATAAAATCAAGAATTTTTGCGGGAGAGCAACCCCGTCATTGTTTGGTTTGCTTGAGCGAGAGAGCGACCCGCACACTAGGATAGAGCCATACCCTAACTCTTTTCAGACTACTATCTTGAGTTAGTCGTTCTCCAGTGAGGATCGCTCCGGTAGCCGGTAAAACGGCCCGTGACGTCCTTAACAGATTGAGTTGATCGGGTAGCCGGTAAACGGTCCGCAATTTATACTGGCTGGGAAAGATCTCATTTGGGATAGGCCAATCTCCTGAGAGCATTGGGTTCCTAATAGCTCGCTTTAACCACTCTAATATACTGTATTATCACCAAACTCTAAAATTGACAAGATAATTGACCGAACTTTCACGATCTTCACTTTGAGTTGAGTTGGTAAAACCCTTGTATTGTGTTTGGATTGTGCGTAGAAAATAGATCATCAACAAATACAACGCACTTGTGCCTAGATCATGAACCATAAACCTCTTGCTAATCCTTTTGAATCGAGAATGGAAATTTATAGTTCGAACTCCGCGAACCCTTCTCTGACCGCCACAAATTTTCCAAGGCGCTCTTACTCAGGATCACCTCGGGTTCGTGGACACCCTTCCCATGAATACTCCTTGTATGATTTTCTCAGCTTCCTGGAGGGAAGAAACCACACTGTCTCTCTCTCTCACCAAAATAGATCAAAGAAGACTCTCACCTCATTGATTTCTCAAATTCTTTCTACTCTATTAACTCGAACCCCTTCTATTCTGAAGGTGAAGAAGAAGAAATGCCTCCCAAGCCGCCTCCCAGAAAGGAACCAGGAGATGAGGAAGACCCAATACAAATGATTTTTGCAAGACTGGCTGCATCTGAGCAGCAACAACAGTTACTGAGGGAGCAACTAGAACATATGAATGTTGGGGAAGAACTGCCAATGGAAGCCGCATACAACCCTGGACAGTACAGAGTGAGAAATTATTTGCAGCCACCTCAGCCAGAAATAAACTATGAACTGAAGCCACATTTCATAAGTCAATTATCACAATTCCATGGTAATACGACTGAAGAGCCATATGAATTCTTGCGAGATTTGGAGTTGATATGTTCGAATCTGAGGCACCCACAAGTCAGCCAGGACTGCATTCGTCTCACTGCACTACCTTTCGCCTTGAAAAGGGAAGGCAAATTAATGGGTGAAGAACTTAGGAGTGACTGTGACCACTTATGAAAGGTTCAAAAACCTGTTTTTGAAGAAATTCTACCCGTTGAGTCGGACCAACCAAATGAGGACCCGCATCACCAGCTTCTCTCAGATGCCCAATAAACCACTCTGTGAGGCATGGGATAGGTTCAAAGACCTGCTACAGAAATGTCCCTGCCATAATTTGGATAATAACATCCTAGTTCAGTCACTCTACTCTGGCCTCAACCATGAGACTCAAGGGTTAGTTAGCACTGCCCGTGGAGGGAATCACACATCACGTGGAGCTGAGTCCGTCTGGAAGATACTGGAGCAGATGGCAGAGACAAGCCAGTCACAAATTGCTAGTAGAGCATACGTTGACTCCTTGAACACCTTTCAAGCCAAAGGAGGAAAGCAAACCGTCGCGGAGATAGCAGAGGATTTGATACCAAACATGAACATCATCGCCGATAAATTGATCGTGGTGGATCAAATTCATAAGAGAATGAACGACATCGACAATAGGATTTCCCAATTCCCAAAGTAGATAGAGGAGATCACTGAGAAGGTGTCCAAGATGGGGATGCCTATTGCACCTACTGTCCCGATCTATCATGTGCATCATGTCCAGGAGCAGCCAGGAGCAGAACAACAACAACCGTGGGCTCAGGATCAATCCTATGCCCAACCTTCCCAGCAGCCACCCCCACCGGTCAAGACAGTTAAAGAAGCCCAGCCTCTGACTTTCGAAATAAATGGCATTTGGTACACACAGGACACTACGGACAGAGTAATATGGGGGACCGTCAGTCTTATCAGTGTCCACCAACCTTCCATAATGCCGCATTTCCTCCACAACACACTCAGAACACTGCATCTTTCCAGCAGCCGAAGCAGCAGCAGCCCTACAATCGCCAGAACCAACCTCAGCAATACCGTCAGCAATATCAAGCTTTCAGACAATCAGCTCAATCGTCCAATCCTCCAGAAGAACCGATCGACATCCAGAGGCAAATGCTTGAAGAGATTCGCAACTTCCGATATGAGCTGCACGATCTATGGGTTGATGTCAACTGCTTGTCCCGTTTGAAGGATGAGCAGACAGCCCCAGCCACAACCATTCCCACCCAAGTCCAAGCTAACCCCAATAGCTTGAACAAATTTCAATCATCTCAGTACAATAACCATGTATACTATTCAGATTTTTCCACATATGAACATGAGATCTTTTCGTTTGACAATATCAATGCCATGTCACTCAGGAGCGGAAGGACCGTGGTTGTACCTGACCGAGCAAGGGAATCAGACCATGAAGACTCGGAAGATCAACTGGAGGATGTTTCCAAGGAGGAAGAAGAAGGACACCTGAAGATCCCAGCGCAAGATAAAGGGAAAGCATCTATGGAGTCTGCAGAGGACCTTGAACCTCTAGTTGCTGCAAAAATACCTTTGTCACCTTTTCAGCAACCTGATTTTGATTATTATCAAAAATCTTATGATTGTAATAAGAACTCCAAGTCTAATAAAGATGCTCTTATTTATGATTCTGGCTCTCTATCTCCTGTCTCAAATGCTTCCATTCCTTTCCCCCATGCTCTCAAGAAAGGAAAACAAAAGAAAAACATCCAGGATGACCCAGTGATGGAAAAGTTCTACCAGCAAAACATCATAGTCAAAGTATCCTTTGATCAATATGTGGCCAGTAATCCAGCCTTTCAGAAATACTTGAAGGTGAAATGCACTCCCACCAGGACTCGTACAAAGAAAACAAGTCAATTCGTGGAGACTAACATCTTGACAGTTGCCACTACCAAATGTGTCAAAAATTAGCATTTGCCAAGAAAGAAAAGGGATCTGGGTGCCCATTATGTGGAAAGTCGCATTGGTGACATTGTGTTTGCACGCACACTTCTTGACAATGGTTCTTCCATAAATCTTCTACCCTTAGCCTTATATTATCGATTGGAGTTAGACCCCCTCAAGAAATCATTATCTTTACTCCAATTTACTGATAAATCCACTAAAAGACCCAAGGGAGAAGTACAAAATATCATCATCATCGTGATCGAGGGTACATAATACAAAGTGGACTTCATTGTCCTTGATAGGGAGACTCTGAACCATTGGAAGGAATCACAAATCATCCTTGGAAGACCATTCTTAAGAAACGCCAAAGCTGTATTTGATTACGGTTCCGGAATGATGAAATTCCGTTCTCCAGGCGGAGAAGTAGACTTGGAGATGAAACAAACGAAGTGACAAAGACCAGACTCTGAATCCACCACTGAATATGCCGAAACATCAGAATGCAATCTCCTCAGTACTACTGGGTCGTGGGACCAACTGCCAGACATACAGATTGAAAGCACATCATCAAGAGAAGAAACGATGCACAGTGCAGTTTGTGAGATATTGCCAAACATATCTAGTCACCCAGATTCCTACAGTCTTGATGACACAGAAATCCTTTCGGATTTGTCAGTCCCATCATCTGCGGGACAATCAAGAAATATCGATGACGAGTCGGACGCGGCTTTGGCCGAATTACCACCTTACTTTAGCGATTCGACTCAACTTTCTTCGGAATTGGTAGCCAGCACATCGCAGAGTGATTCACCACCAACCGACACTGAGCCAGATGCAAAAGTCATTCAACCAGACTTGATTGATGATTCAGAATTGCCACAGCTGAAGCCACTCCCTTCCACACTGAAGTATGCATTTCTAAATGGACCCAAAGAAAAATTTCCTGTGATCATTAGCTCATCATTAACCATGGACCAGGAATCCAGACTACTTGAAGTCCTTGAGCGAAATCGAAAAGCCATCGATTGGACTGTGTCGGATCTCGTAGGAATAAACCTCGCTCTCTACTCGCACCAAATTTATGTTGAGGATAATGCAAGGCCTTCCCGTGAATTTCATAGAATATTAAACCCAATCTTCGGGAAGTGGTAAAGAAAGAGATAGAGAAATGGTGCAAAGCAGGATTTATATACCCCATTTCTGACTCCAAGTGGGTGGCACCCCTTTATGTCGTCCCGAAGAAGTCGAGAATCCAGATGGTCACCAACGAGGAGGGGGTAGAGATCGCGACCTGAGTACCCACGTCGTGGCGCGTCTGTGTCGATTATAGGCACCTGAATACTGCGACCAAGAAAGATTACTTTCCACTGCCATTTATTGATCAAATCTTGGAGAGACTTGCAGGGAAAGCATTCTTCTGTTTTCTTGATGGGTACTCCGGCTACAATCAAGTAGCTATCGCTCCCGAGGACCAGGAAAAGACCACGTTCACATGTCCCTTCGGTACCTACGCATTCAAGCGCATGTCATTCGGGCTTTGCAATGCCACAGGCACATTTTAGCGGTGCATGATTACCGTATTTCCCGAAATGGTTGGTGATTTCCTGGAAGTCTTCATGGACGACTTCTCGGTTCATGGTGATTCATTTGATACATGTTTAGCGCACTTAGACCGAGTCCTCCAGAGATGCAGGGAGGTTAATTTAATACTCTCTTGGGAGAAAAGTCACTTTATGGTGACTGAGGGTATTATGTTGGGGCACGTCATCTCCAAAAAGGGAATGGAGGTCGACCCTGCCAAGGTGGATGTGATCAAGAAACTTGAGCCACCAACCAACGTCAAGCCAGTAAGGTCATTCTTAGGGCATGTTGGATTTTATCGAAGGTTTATCCCGGATTTTTCAAAGATCACCCGCCCACTTACTGAGCTCTTAGGAAAAGACACCGAGTTTATTATAAATCACAGGTGTCTAGAGGCCTTCGAGCTCCTGAAAAAGAAAAAATGTGAATCACCGATATTACAAGCTCCCGACCGGTCTCTTCCCTTCGAGATCATGATTGATGCATCAGATTTTGCTGTCGGAGCAGTACTTGGACAAAGAAGAGATGGAATACCTTATGCGATTCATTACGTGAGCAAAGTATTGGATCTTGCACAGAGAAATTATACAATGACTGAAAAGGAAATGCTCGCGGTTGTTTGGGCCCTTGAAAAATTCAGATCATACATATTGGGCTCTAAGGTGACAATGTTCACATATCACACAGCAATTAGATATGTCATGGATAAAAAGGATGCTAAGGCACGACTGTTGAGATGGATCTTGTTAATCCAGGAATTTAATTTGGAGATCAAGGATAAACCTGGAATAAAGAATGTTGTTGCTGATCACCTTTCCTGAATCGAGCAAAACGATTATCCTGACACTGGACCAATTAAAGAGACTTTTCCAGACGAATCAGTTTGCGTTATTAATTCAACCCCGTGGTATTCCGACATAGTGAACTATCTTGTCTCTAAGAAGGTTCCCTTTGGTTGGACCAAGAGAATGATTGATCGATTGAAGTCAGATTCAAGAAAATACCATTGGGACGATACCTTCCTTTTTCTATGAAGGTCCGGATTGTGTCTGGAGAAGATGTATTCCTCAGGAGGAATATCAGAGCGTCCTCACACATTGTCATTCTTTCGAGGCTGGAGGACACAATTCGGGAAAGAGAACCGCGCACAAGGTACTCCAATGTGGATTTTACTGGCGGAACTTATTTCAGGATGCTAATGAATTTGTTCGGTCATGCCCGATTTGTCAAAGAATGGGAGGGACTGTGGGATACAGAGATGAAATGCCCATGCAACCAATGATTTTCTGTGATGTTTTCGATGCATGGGGGATTGATTTTATAGGTCCCTTTCCCAACAACAATGGATTTGAGTACATCTTGTTAGCGGTTGACTATCTATCAATATGGGTAGAGGCTATTCCAACCCGAAACATAGATAGCAAAATCGTCTGTAAGTTTATCAAGGATAATATACCAAAAATTTTGATTTCTGATGGAGGTAGCTGCTTCGTGAATAGGGAGATGAGATCTTTGGCTAAGGAGTACAAATTTGAGCATAGAATAGCCAACCCATATCTTCACAATCTAATGGCATGACAGAGGTTTCTAATAGAGAAGTGAAGGGTATTCTTCAGAAGTTGGTTCGTCCATATAGGAAGAATTGGTCGAAACTGTTGGACCAAGTTCTATGGGCCTATAGGATAGCCTATAAGACTCCACTCGGTACTTCACCTTTTAGGATGATCTATGGCAAGCCATGCCATCTACCTGCAGAATTGATTCACAAATTAGAATGGGCGATCAAAAAGTTGAATTGGAGTTGTCACCTTGGGGAACTATGTCGAGATTTAAATCTGAATGAGCTAATTAAAATCCGAAATCGGGCATATGACAACAGTGTGATTTATAAGGACAAGGTCAAGAGATGGCATGATAAACACATTCGAGATAAAACCTTTGTCCCGGGGCAGAAAGCATGGTTGTTTAATGCTCGGTTGAAGATTTTCCTTGGGAAACTAAAATCAAAATGGACGGGTCCTTACATTATCATCGACGTGCATACCAATGGAAGCGTGGATATTGCCGAACTCAAAGAGGATGCACAACCTTTCGTAGTAAACGGACAATTGCTGAAGCCATATATCGAATCACCCAAAGAGCAGACAGTTCAGTTTGAGGTCATCTACTTCACGCAGAGCGAGGACATTGAAGATTTATCAAATCATAACCACACTCCCTCCCGACCACATCGGCCTCCTTGTACAGCTTCTTCCTCTACTAGGCCAAGGCCTAAGTATAGGGGGGACCGATGCCATCTGTACATATTCACTTCACTTCCACCCTTATTCTATACTTAGGCTGACTAGAGCCTAAGTATAGGGGGAACCGACATCCACCTGTATATACTCTCCTCATATCTCGACCGCTCCATTTTTTCTTTTCATTTTTTCCCTTACGCTTAGCCCGATCTAGGTCTTCTTTCCGCTTCTTGTGCTATGAGGACACAACACTTGCTAAGTACAGGGGGTCTGTGTATATACTTCGTATATATTTTACCCATATCTCGTACTTTTGCGTAAGTCTATATGTATTTATGGGGTGGGTAATTAATTTGAAAAAAAAGAAGAAAAAGAAAAAGAGTTTTGCTACTAACACTAACCTTGCCCAAAATTTTTGAAAAAAAATGGCTTCTTATTTCATTTTTGCATTAAAAAAGTGTCTGCATTTCACATACCAGCACTTCATCCAACATCGCATTCATTTGCATCTGTGAAAAGTCATTGGGTTCTGAACCAAGTTATGAGTAGAAACCAAGAGTGGTCTGGACTTGACCTTAATACACCTAATTTTCAGAGGAACTTCACCGAGAAATAGGATTTTAAGAGCTTTAGGTCTTTTGACTTAATTCTTTAAGTTCCACATGACAATGTACAACGTTTGACTCTTAGTGTCTAACCTAGTCTCTTCATTCTGGGTACAACTCTGGAATAAAGAATTAATTTGCACTCTCGCACTATGAACTTAGCTCAACTCAGATGAGATGCTGGAAGACTGTGTGAGTCTCTTTTCTGGTAGCGTGGAAATATAAAGACCGGAGTACGGGTTGAAATAAAGCTTCGGAAAAGGGATGGACAGCTGGGCACAATTTTTTCTAAGACCTCAAAAAAATGTACGGAACAAAAAGATTCTATATCCGTAGGGGCACAACAAGATTCAAGCATAACTACCAAAAATTCCAAATATAAAGAAGCAACTACCAAATAAAATCCGACCAAAAAGGTCCAAGCTTCAAGAAAACCTGCAGATCTTGGTGGAGACTCGGCTACACTGGCCATCTTCACAAGGAGAGGTGACTACACTTGTCACCCTCCAGTTCTTTTCCCCTTCTTCTATCTTCTTCCCCAATTCGATTGTGAACACAGCGCGACAGACCTTAGAAGGAAATACCTGACTCCCCGAGGACGAGTTACTGAAGAGGAGAGGAGCATGGTAGTCCGACATTCTGGATGGGAAGAGCTAAAACCCTTCACACACATGAGTCGGTTATTCAATGTTCATAGGATATACTTTGGGAAGAGGATTGATCTAAGATGACTTCTGAGCCGAAACTGTGACAATGATGTGTAGAACTTGAGGGCTGTTGATTTTAAAATTCTAAGTCTCACAGAAGTTCCGACACACTAATAATCCAAAGGCCGAGTCTATTTTCATTTTCACCTTCAGCTCATGGTCTTGGTATGGAACCCAATCTCATTTCACTTCATGGCATTCCTTTTTGATGCTCAGGGACGAGCATGGTTTAAGTATAGGGGGATGACGAATCTCATATTCATCACTCTAAGTCTCATTCATTAAGCTCAATTCCCTCAAAATCATCAGCATTTCTGCATTTATTCTGCATAATTAGCATTCATGCATGTTTGCATAAGATTGGCATTTTATCCATCATTTTTGCACAAAATAAGAAGCCAAAAATCCAAATCAAATTTGACCTGTAAATAGCCTAATTTCTCGGAATTTTAACTCCTTCATGCTAACTCCGAATGACACAAAACATCCTCCACTGTGTACATATTACTAACAAGAATAAATGAAAAATACAAAAAAAATCACTAACCCTGGTAAGTGGACCAAAAACCCAAACCCTAGTTTCAAGATTTTTGGACTAAAAGCCCCATATCTTCCCCATCCAGTGTCAATTTGGTCCAACTCACTTTTGAAGTAATGTACATTCAATTACCTTCAAAACAAGACCAAGTTCAAGTGAATCAGAGCTCATATGTGAAAGTTGGATTTTGGGCCTCTTTTGTACATTGTGTATTTTAGCTATTTTGACCTGATATTTTATGTACATATTTTCTTTATTAATAAAAATCCAAAAAAATTAGATTTAGATGTCTTTTATTTATCTTTGATTTCTCCTTATTTTTCTGGATTTTTTTATCTGGTTTAAAAATGACAAAAAGATTAGAAAACCCAAAAATCCAGGTATTCTATGTACATGGGATACCCCAAAAATTCATTTTGTGCATTTGATCGATTTTGGTTTTGATGTCTTCATGAAAGTTGTAGATCTATTTGAGACGAGCATTTTTTGTGAAGAAACTTTTTTGATCCAAGGTCATTTACTATTTCTTTATGATTTTACAAAATCTTTTTCTACGAATTTTCTGGTGCTGACACGTGGCCGCCCCTGGGGCCGCCACGTGTCAGCATTTTTTTAGCCTTTTTATATTTTCGTTTAAAAAAATTAAAAATAAAAGACACCTCACGTGCGTCGCATGTGCCCCCCAGGCACGTGCTCCGCACGTGCCCCGTCCTTTCCCCCCTTCATCGCCATGTGGCGTGTTCTTGGTCGTTCGATCTCGGCCGATCGAACGACCCTTGACTCGTCCTCCTCCCGCGCCCCATCCCCGAAACCTCCACCGCCGCTCCCCCTTTCTCTGCAACCACCACCCCGCCTTCGTCGCAACGGCCCAAACCGCCACCTCCGGGTCTCCGCCAACCATTCGACCTCTCTCCGACCTATAAAAGACCTCGCCACCCCCCGTCCAACCCATCCGCCGTGCGTCTCCCTTTGATCGTGACAACCAAGGATCAGCGTGATCCGAGGTGCCCCCCACCTCATCGTAGCTCCGCCTCGAGCAACTGCTCTGCTCCGGTGGGTTCACCGTGAGCCAACATCACCTCAGGTATCTCCCCGCTCACCTCTTCACCTCATCTCCATCTCCATCTTGTGATTTCTCTCTCTCTCTTCCGTTCATCATCCACGTCCGCCTTCACTCCTATTCCACCTCATCTTCTCTGACTACGCCGCTGAGTCTCTCGCCTTCGAACGACTCAACAGCAGCTCGGCCGCTCTCCTCCTCCTCGACGACGTCTGCCTACACTTCCGCCGCTCCTCCAGAAGCTTCGAGTCTCCACCGCCTCGCATCTCCATCGTCGTCCCCTGGTCGTGTGTCAGCCCGACGTCGATCGCCCCGAGCTTCACGCTTCTCTGACCTCCGTGCCCGTCGATCCTACGACATCTTCATCAATGCCGTCCTCTACGACTTCACTATCGTTGTCAACAACTATCTTCACCGCCTGCATCGCCATCTTCTCCGATGTCCACGGTTCATCACGCAACCTCCAGCAGCTACGCGCCCAGCTCCGGCCAACCGTCCTCGTCTCCAGGAGCTTGCCCCCCTTCGCCGCTTCAACTCCATATCCGCCGATCCCCAGGGACGAGACCCTCCTCACGTGATTCGCACGTGAGCGAGGGGACATCTTGCAGACCCACCCCTGGAGAAAGCCAAGTCGCACAAACACCCTGGCCAGAAGTCACGTGCCCCGCACGTGACATTCTGGAAGATTTACAGGAACATCACCGGCCTCTCTCCATATTACGCATCAGCCCTCCATCCCAAGGGCACGTGCGCATCACGTGCTCCTTGGAATATTTGCAGAATCTCCCCTATCAGTTTTGGTAATTGCAAACAAGCCCCCCTCTGTATTCTTTATTATATTTAATATATTTGCAGTTATACCCTGTTTTTGCTCTCTGTTCTGAACCTCGTCTCTACATTATTTTATTAATTAAAAAATAGCATGATGTTTGTCATATAATTCTATATATTTTGGCATATTGTGGATATTTTTGTGATTAGTGGTTAATTAATAATCAATTATTCTGTAGAAATTTTCATATTTTGCCCAGTTTACGCTCTTCAATTTTTAATTTGATTAACCATTGCTCTAAAAATTCCTGAAAAATCAAATTTTGTAGAGTTAATTGTGCTTGATATTGTGCCCAAAAAGATTTGCATTTGCATGCATAAATTGCTCTGTAAAAATCATTTTGCATATTTTTAGTATTAATTTTTAGTATGTACTAAACCCCACATTTTCGAGGTTTAGGATTTTTCTGAGATCCATCACCTAGAAATAGATCTTAGATAATTTTATTTCTTGAAAATAAGTAGGTTTAATATTTATTATAATTACATATTGAAATCATTCTATTTGCATTCAAAAATTCATAAAAAAATCATATTGCATCCAAAAATTCCAAAAAATTACAATGCATTCATTTCATCATAGTTTTGCATTGTGGACAAGTTTTGTATGTTTCGAACATCATTTGAATGCAATTTACATTTTAGTCCCTAAATAGGCCAAAATTACATCTTGCATCCCTTATTAGCATGAAAATAAAAAAAAAAGACCGCTCTGAAAACCGTGCACGAATCTTAATAGACATAATTCTAGGTTGTTCCTTTGCCTCCATGTGATCAACCTTGGGACTTCCCCAAGTAAAATAAACATAAAACCACTTGATTAAAATTGAATAATATTTGTGGTTATTTCCTTGACCGATTCCGATCGCCGCCTACAACAAATGACAAACCATTAATTTTGGCACGAACAAGATAAAAACAACTTCTTAACAAGCACGTTTACGGATTTGTCTGGAACTTATCAGGAAGTTTCATTTCCGCCTCAGCCAACTCGTGGAGCAATAACAGAAACTCATGAGCCTGTTCAGAAATAGATTTCCCCTCAGTTATCTGAAATTTAGGAATTTGGATGCTGAGTATTTTCAATATCTAGATCCTTCGTGTTGTACTTCTTATCCAGTTCCTCCCACATATGCTTGGCGTCTTGGTGGATGCGCCATAGACATCGAACAATGCGTTCGATAGTGCAGTAAGGATGCATCCATGACACTGGCGATCGTGTCTTTTCACACATCTGCCACCTTGACCGTGCCTGATATTCTATTCAGATAAATCAGGGCATTTGGTTTCCAGAACTACAATCAGGCTAATTGTGATTAGCCAAATTTTCCATGCATCATTTCCAACGCTTGAAATTCTGGCCCGCAAAATTCTTTGGCATACTAGTGAAATCCACATGAGATCGAAACCTCAAATCAGATATTTTTTTATCACGTTATAGATAATTATCTTTGAGATTATTGAAAAACTTTGCATGCACATACATGTAGAAATCAGTTTTACAACACGTTTCAAGTTTAAATCAACGTATCTATGCATCCAGATCATTATTGATAAGAAAAATATCCTTTTTTAAAAATACATGCATATTAGAGCAAGGGAAAAATTAGAACAGAACATTATGGAAAACAATATGGCAAAGAAATTATAGGATTAGAGATCACAACTGAGGCGTCCTATTGTAGGACTTCCCTTAGATAGACAGGGCCCCTACTTTACCAGTGCACATGGCCTTGACATGCTGCTCCCAGGGAACGACGATTTCATGCTCGTCGACGGTGCGAACCGTACATGAGCATCCTCGAAAGTCACCTCCATAGATGAAGCTCGAGATCGTGAGAGGGAGAAGAGAGGAGGTGGAATGAGAGTTGTAAATGTTTGTAACCCTAGCCCACGACTATTAGAGTGATACTTAAAGTTATCATGGCAGTTACATAACGTGAGAGGATTAAAGGACACGTCTTGGAATTCAAATCAATCCACAGTTACACAAAACTGACCTGATCTTTATTTTGCGCCCGGACTCGCGCCCGAGCCCACGCTAGAGCCCGAGCCTGGGCCCCCGTCAGAGCCCGAGACCGTGCCTGTGTCCCATGCGCGGGCGTGCGCACACGTGTGGTGATCTAAAGTCCTCTCTAGTTTGTTCCAGATTGGTCTCAGGACTTCCCATATAAAAAAACCAAGTGCCAGTTTTGACACTCCACAATGCAGGACTAAACAACACCCCGTAAGATTGAAACATGAATTCCATGAATTGAGATACATTAATACAACTTGATATTGGCCATCAAATTGCATCAAACATCCCAATAAAATTAATTTCAACAGTATCCACCAGCTCATAGCAAGGTACCGTATGTAGGGTGGAGCATGGGTCGGGCCAACTCGAGCCCAGCCCGGACCCGACCTGCAAAAGCCCGGACCTGACTCGTACCCGATGTAAATGAGGGTCGGGCCCGGGCCCTCCATTTTGCCGATTTTCAAGCATGGACCGGGCCCAGCCCGAACCCGACTTGACCCTCGAATGCCCAACCCGACCCATCATTTATGGATGTAGGTGTTGTTTCTGTCGCTTCTCCATCGTTGTTAAACTCTAGTTGCTTTCATCTTGGAATTCTCTTGCTCGGCTCCATCATCGTTAACCTCGGTATCAGAGAAGGAGTTCCTCTGGGCATAAGATATCCGATCAAAACAAACTTAGATCCACTGGTTGTAGAAAATATAGGCTTTTGACCGTAAATTTCACATGTCATCATTTCAGATGGCCCCTCGTAGTGGGAATGAGGCGAACGGAGATCGTGACTCTTCATCTACCCAAGATATGTCTATGGACATGCAACGTCAAATGTTGGAATTGATCACTATGATGGCTCAACAGCAAAAGCACCAGGGCCATGGTTCTAGTGGACTGACACTGAAGACTTTCATTCAGCATGATCCACCTATCTTTAAAGAAGAACCTAAGCCGGATAAAGCTGAGCATTGGTTGAGGGAAATGGAACTTGCCTTTGAGGCGACCGATTGTCTTGGGAGAAGAAGGTGATATTTGGCACTTATCGTCTACGCGACAACGCGGAAAGAATGGTGGACCTCTTGTAAAAGCATACACTTTGTTGATAAAACCACCATCGAATGGATGGACTTTAAGGAACGTTTCACCGAGCGTTACATTCCTCAGCATGTTCGAGATGCAAAAAGGCTGGAATTTATCAAGCTTCGACAAGGAGTTTATCCGTGGAACAATATGCTTCCAAATTCCAAGAGCTGGAAAAGTACTGAAAAGGAATATGCGAAAATGAAAGGCAATGTGCTAGGAAATTTGTCGAAGGCTTGAATTCAGGGTTGGGCATGAAGGTGCTCACTAGAGGCCCTCAGACTTTTTCGAATGCAGTTTCAGCGGCTGTGGAGATCGACTCAGCATATAAAAGGATCCAACAACAAGGTGGTGGAAAACGTCCCATTCTGCCGACAATAAGAAGGGCAAGTATGATAAGGATAAAGGAAAGAAGCCCAGAATCGAGAATGCCACGAAAGATAAACCAGTATATCCTTTATGCCCTCATTGCGATAGGAGGTTCACGGGAGAGTGCTATAAGCTTACAGGAGCTTGCTTGGCTTGCGGACAGAAGGGGCACTTTATAGAGATTGTCCCCAAGAAAAAGGAACAGAACTCTGGAGATCAAAAGAAGCACGTCAAAGGACGGGTGTTCGCTCTACCTTCAGGAGAGGAGAAAGATGGACAAGCCACAGTGGAAGGTACTCTTTCTATTGCAGGATCATTTGAGCTATGTTTTATTGATTCTGGTGCATCACATTCTTTTATCTCTCATCGATTCCGCCAACAAGTTGATTTTGCGATTATCGAACTTCCATATACACTGATGTGACTTCACCAATGGGTGAACACTCTACTTTGGGAACCTACATGGCGGATGTGCCTGTCATTGTTAAAGGACACAATCTACCAGCCAACTTGATATTACTACAGATGAATAACTTTTATGTTATTCTGGGTATGGACTGGCTTTAAGAGAACTATGCGGCCATATATTGCAGACAAAAGAAGGTGGTTTTTAATAAACCGCATATGACAGAATTGGTCATCCGCGGAGACAAAAAGAGAAGAGCTCTGAGAGCACACCGATTGATAGCTACCGGGTGCACGACTTATTTGGCTAGCATAATAAGTACAAAACCCTCTACGGTGCAACTTGAGGATTTGGACGTCGTACGAGATTTTCCGGATGTTTTTCCAGATGATCTCTCGAGTCTTCCACCTAGAAGGGAGATTGACTTCACTATGACGTATTACCGGGTACTACACCCATCTCCAAGGCACCTTACAGAATGGCTCCTGCTGAGTTGGATGAGCTGAAAAACAATTGCAAGAACAATTAGATAAAGGATTCTTGAGACCAAGTGTTTCTCCTTGGGGTGCTCCTGTCTTATTCGTGAAAAAGAAGGACGGGTCCCTTAGGCTCTGCATTGATTACAGGGTATTGAATAAAGTCACCATAAAAAATAAGTACCCGCTACCTCCCATTGATGATTTGTTCGTTCATTGCAACAAGCCGCGGTCTTCTCCAAGATTGATCTTCGGTCTGGTTACCACCAGCTCAGGATCAAGGATGAAGACATATCAAAGACAACTTTCAGGACGAGATACGGGCATTATGAATTCTTAGTGATGCCTTTTGGCCTCACAAATGCGCATGTTGCATTTATGGAGTTGATGAATAGGGTATTCTGAGAATGCCTGGACAAGTTTGTGTTTGTCTTTGTTGATGATATTAGTTTATTCACCAGATATCGAACAACACCGAGTGCATCTCCGATTATTTCTTGAGACATTGCAGCAACACCAGCTTTATGCCAAATTATCCAAATGCGACTTTTGGCTTCAGGAAGTTGCATTCCTTGGTCATGTTGTATCCAAAAATGGTATTTCTGTGGATCCCGCAAAGGTGGAGGCTGTTTTAAATTGGAGTCAGCCCAGGAATGTCTCTGAAATCCGCAGTTTTCTAGGACTTGGCTGGGTATTACAGGAGATTTCATCCAGAATTATTCTAGGATCTCCTTACCTCTAACCCGATTGTTGAGAAAAGATGTAAAGTTTGAATGGTCTCAAAAGTGCGAGCAAAGCTTTCAAGAGTTAAAGGAAAGATTGATGACTGCTCATGTACTCACGCTACCATTTGGTAGTGGTGGATTTGTGGTCTACACTGACGCATCAGGCTCCGGTTTGGGATGTGTCCTCTTGCAGCATGGAAAAGTTGTGGCTTACGCATCCAGACAGTTGAAGGAAGCTGAAAGAAATTACCCGACACATGATTTAAAGCTTGCAGCGGTAGTTTTTACACTAAAGATATGTCGTTGTTATTTGTATGGAGAGAAATTTGAGGTATTTACTGATCATAAAAAGCCTCAAGTATATCTTCTCTCAGAAGGAACTGAATTTGAGACAAAGATGATGGTTGGAGTTTCTATCAGATTATGATCTTTCCATTGACTACCATCCAGGAAAGGCAAATGTAGTTGCTGACGCTCTAAGTAGGAAATATGAAGGGAAGCTCGCAAGTATGAAATTGCAATGGGCAGCTAATGAAAGATTTAGAGGGAATGTAATCCTTTATTGAAAGAAAGACTAGAGTTCTTATGGCTGGAATGAAGATCCACTCATCATTGGTAGAGAAAGTTATGTTGGCTCAGAAGGATGATAATGACCTTCAAAAATTGATAATCGCTTCTCAAAAAGAAGGATCTGATTTCTCAATCAGGATAGATGGAGTACTGAGATTCCGTAATAGACTGTGGGTTCCTGATAATAGTGAATTAAAGCAAGAAATTTTTGAAGAGGCTCATAGGTCCATGTATACCATTCATCCCGGCACTACAAAAATGTACAAAGACTTACAACGGAATTTTGGTGGCCTAAGATGAAGAACGACATTGCAAAATTTGTGTCGGTGTGTCTTATTTGTCAGCACGTAAAGATTGAGCACCAGAAGCCTGCAGGTCCTCTGCAATCACTAGAGACCCCTGAATGGAAATGGGAGCATATCACTATGGATTTTGTTTGCGGGTTGCCAAAAACAAAGAAGGGGTGCTTTGACACTATTTGGGTTATTGTTGATCGTTTTAACAAAGTCGGTACATTTCTACCCATTAGATTAGATCAATCTACAGAGAGCCTTACTGAATTGTATGTGAATGAGATAGTGAAATTGCATGGTGTTCCGGTATCGATCGTATCAGACAGAGATACGAGATATACCTCTCGGTTATGGAAAAGCGTGCAGGATGCATTGGGTACAAGTTGAAGTTCATCACATCATTTCATCCTCAGATCGATGGACAATCTGAAAGAACAATCCAGACATTAGAAGACATGTTGAGAGCTTGTGCCCTAGACTTTGCGGGAAATTGGGATAGACATTTGCCTTTGGTTGAATTCGCTTATAATAATAGCTACCATGCAAGTATTAAGATGGCTCCTTTTGAAGCATTATACAGCCGACCTTGTAGATCCCCTTTGTGCTGGAGCGATGTTGGGGGAAAATACATATTGGGACCTGAATTAGTCCATGTTTGTACGAAGGGTGTGGAGGTAATTCGGAAGAGACTTTTAACCGCTCAGAGTAGAAAAAGTCTTATGCTGATTGTCGAAGGCGGGAATTGAATTTTAAGGTAGTGATCAGGTGTTCTTAAAGATTTCTCCTACCAAGGAGTAGTGTGATTTGGCAAAAAGGAAAAATTGAGTCCTAGATAAGTGGGACCTTTCGAGAAAATAAAGAAAGCGAGTGAAGTAGCATATCAGGTTGCCCTTCCACCTCATTATTCCAAGTTACATGATGTTTTTCATGTATCGATGTTTAAGGAAGTATAATTCTGATCCATCGCACGTGATCGATCATGAAGTTCTGAACATTCAACCGAATCTAACATATGAAGAAAGACCAGTTCGCATCGTAGACCGTAAGGAGCACCAGTTGCGGCGTTGCATAGTTCTGATGGTCAAAGTACTCTGGCAACATCATCAGAGGGAAGAAGCGACCTGGGAGTTAGAGGATGAAATGCGTCAACACTATCCACATCTTTTTGGTAAGTCTCTTTTTACAGTATAAATTTCGAGGACGAAATTTCTTAAGGAGGGTAGATTGTAACGGATTGGTTTTTTAAATAAACTAATAATAAAAAAAAGGGTGTAACCAATTTCCATTGATAATGTTGTTATTATTATTTTTTATATTATTAATAATGAAGAGATAATGAATTAGGACTATTATCCATTAATTATACAATAATTATCCCTTACTTAGTCAAAACTATTATCCATTGATTATTCAAATTATTATTGTTATTATCTCATTATTGGTACCTATAAAAAGGGCATGAAGCCTCCATTAGAATCACCACATATTGCTTACATGTGAGAGAGAGTTTAGAGAGAGAGAGAGAGGCCGTTGGCGACATATCTCGCAACACCGTTCTTTAGTCCGGCAACGACAACCCTCTTCGTCGGTTTCAAAGTTTGATCTGACGAATTGAGGGAGTAACGACGTGGTCATTATAGGTGGAATCGTGTCGTCTTTGTCGGTGATTTCTTGTGCAAGTGGAGGTATGTGTCGAACAAATAGGATCGTTAAGTAACGTGTTGTGTTGATCCTAGATTTAGAATTATGATCTATAGATGTAGGTGTCGAACCCATAGGAACATTGAGAAGAATTACGGTATTGATCTGTGATTCATATCAAATATGCCAGAACACCTTGTTTTATTAGCGGTAATACTGCATGATTGACGAACCTGAGCAATACTTACCGAAATTGTTATGTTAAGTACCATCATATCCTAAACAATTTCATTAAACCATATATCTAGGCCCACGTATGTACAGATATGAAAGTCTGGATATCTTGATTAATAGTTTAATTATTCTGGTGTAATATACCTTTGCACAGGTTTAGTTGTGGTTGATTAATATTGGTTTATTTGTGATTATCAGCTTTCAATCCTGTCATGGTTAATATCCATATCGTTGATGTTTAAGAATCCGTAAATCACGCCTGTGAGATTTAGGTAAGATGGTAACACGTTTGTAATCAGGTTATATATTTGACAGTGGACTAATTAGTTAGATGCTATTGTAAGGGCATACGTGATTTAGTAATCGGTTTCCCGTCAAAGAGAAGAATACAAGGTACCTTATGCGGGTTTGATCAATATATTTATGATATGATTGAGACCCAAAACTCGATGGTCTGTTTAATCTACATAAAGCTTGCGGTTAGTTACACATATATTTCTAGTAGACACATGTCTTTGGCTTATCGATATTGTGCCCTTCAGTGTAACAAAAAAAATGTATCATATCAAGATTGTTGTTATGTAGTTCTTTACATAGCAATAATTGCAAACCATACCAGGATTGTTTTATGTGATGGAATCTACATAAAGTTCAACCTTCTTATTAACATAAGTAATGATCTTATAGCATGTTATATGAAGTTAATTCCACAACACTCGTAGTTAATATCCAAATTTCATTGTTTATAGTTCTTAAGTAATATTCATAATAATGTATTTTTTTGAAAGGCTTTAAGAAGATGTTAAGATTTTGGCACCGACTCGAACTAAGGGGTCGTAATGGCCTAAAGGGCCAACGCCATCTGGGGGCGTGAGGTAAAAAGTAAGTCCTCTACAGTTGTAGCTACACTGTCATGTTATGTATTGTTTATGAACCACTTGTGCCGGCGGTAAGCCATCAAAGCCATCAAAGCCGCCTAAGAAGTAATTATCAAGACCACTCTAAACGTGAAACATGTCATGGGCATATGTGCAATATATGTTAATATTATGTGCATATATGCAATTATGATACTGTTATGGACTTATGTGTAAGTTCTGTTAAAGTTAAGTGCGCGCATGGAATTTATGTTAATGTTATGGACATATATACAATTTATGTCAATGGTATGTGCATATTTGTCATTTATAGTAATTTTAAGGGTACACGTGCAATATGTTATTGTAAAGTGCATATATGTAAATTATATGAATATTATGGACATACATACAAATATGGTAAACTTACGGGTATATGTGCAAATATGTTATGTCAGTCGTGGTTATGAAGGAAATTTAGTTATATCCATTAAATAAGTTGATTTATGATTCATTTGATAATGACTTTTGTGACTTGTTTTCTACGCTAGCCGGCTTGACCCCAACTCGGCACATATTGACTGTTATGCTCATAACATGCATTGTCTATCTTTTTCAGGGAGAACGTGAGGACTAGTTCATTAACGGTTCAAGGGAGACGACATGGTCTTCAAGAAGTAGGAGCGGTATGGAACTACTGCGTTTATGTTGGGAGGACGTCTTTATGCCCACTAGAATAAGGAAATCGTGGATACGATTTCGTCTAGTTTATTTATCTTTAATTAAAGAACTCTTGGAATTGTGACCTTATGATTATAGAAAAGTTTTTTTTGTTGGTTCTTTACTACTCTTTTATGCCATGACTGATGCTATGAGTAACGTTCCTGAGATGTCCGCCGAGTTTCTCGCTTCCGTAACATTCTCGGACGATCGGGTTCATTACATCGGTTGTGGAGTTTGTGTTTGAATTTTACATTTAAGTAGATCTAATATTATTAGCTAATTCCGGAGCATGTAGCATTCATTCATTTTCCTTAAGATTAATTTCTATTAAATCAATTCAGCCATCTCTTAC